>JAECWR010000355.1:0-106127 GCA_018150935.1 Drosophila pruinosa | reverse complement strand
TTATACTGTCATTGCTGAACCAAGTCTGCAGGGAGAGAGCAGGATATATAAGCCGGACCCTGGTGGCCCTTCCGACCAGATCACACTTTAGTGATCAACGCGCCGGTTGTGACTGACGGACTTGATCTTGACCAGTCATCGATTACCGTAACTTGAATCAAGTTACTGCTTGGTGATAGATTTCCAATGGCAAATATTGATGCACTCCTAGACAAATTAGGAAGATGTCTATATTTTACAACTTTGGACTTAGCCAAATGGTTTCAACAGATACAGATGGATGAAGAATCCATCAGAAAACTGCTTTTAGGACGAAAAAACAGGCTTATACGAATTTACTCGTATGCCATTCGGGCTAAAACCCCTGCAACATTTCAACGATTGATGAATGAGGTAATTTAAAGAGGTACTTAGTGTATCTAGATGACATTATAATCTTTTCAACCTCTCTTCCAAGAACATCTTGTGAGTCTTCGTAAAGTTTTCGAAAAGCTTAAAAGCTAACTTATTAATACAATTAAATAAATGTGAATTAATAAAAATGTTTTCTAGGGCATGTTATCGATGAAAATTGTATTCAGCCTAATCCAGATAAAATTGGAGGCAATAGAAAAGTATCCTCTTCCAAAAACACCGAAAGAAATAAAGGCATTCTTAGGACTCTGCGGATTGATAATTTCAGACCCAATTTTGGCAAGACCAGATTTTAATAAAGAATTTGTCTTGACAACAGATGCTAGTGACTATGCTCTAGGTGCTGTACTTTCTCAAAACAGCAAGCCAATTAGTTTGTCAAGTCGTACTTTAAATAAACATGAGATCAGATATTCAACAATAGAGAATGAATTGTTGGCCATTGTTTGGGCAACTAAATACTTAGGCCATACCTATACTGAACGGCATTTCAAGATCAATAGTGATCACAAACCTTTAAGGGGGCTTCATTCTTTAAAGGAACCAAATATGAAGTTGCAAAGGTATAAAATAAAACTTAACAAATTCGATTTTGACATTAAACATATTGCTGGTAAAGAAAATAACGTCGCTGACGCTCTGTCACGCATAGAAAGCTAGGAGAAGCTAACGTACTAGATACAGTAACCATGGCAACTTGCCACAGCTCAAAGGAAAACGAAAACAATTAACATTCTAATTACGGAGAAACCATTGAATACATTTAAAAAACAAATAATTTTTAATAAAACCACAAAAAATGAAATAAAGTCAGAAGAATACTTTTGTAAGTTAATCACAAAAATAAATTATAATACCATGACTGAACATTTTGCAGCTAATATTATAAAAGAATACTTTTTCCGGCAACACAACAGCTATTTTAATAGATAGTGAACCTGACTTCGCTTTATTAAAAAAGAGTATATGTCAAATTAATAGTTCTAAAATGTAATAGAAACCTTTTAAATATATCAAATTTTGCAGAATTTAGCAACATAGTACGTGATATTCATCAGGACATATACATACATAGTGGTATAAATAAAACAATATTAAACAAAAATATTTCTACCCAAATTTCGCTTTAGAAATAAGAAATATAATAAATCAAAGCACTATTTGTAATACCGCTAAACATGAACATCAAAGGACAAAAACCCCTTGAAATTACTCCTGAATGTAAAAATATTAGAGAAAAATATGTTGTAGATTTCGGGAATTTTCGGGACAATGGTATCTAACTTGTATAGATATACATTCTAAACTGATAAAAGTTATTAAAACTTCAGATAGAACCTGGATCGAATCCAAAAGAGCTTTATTTCAAATTTTTGACTCCATAGGCCCACCTAAAACCATTAAACTTGACGAAGACCCATGGCTAATAAATAAATCTCTTCAAAGTTGGTTAACAACAACATTCAATATTCAAATTGAAATTCCAACATAAAGCATTGCCGATATAGAACGAGTTCACAAGACATTGAATGAGCAAATGCGAATTTTAATAGTGTCTAATAGAAAGTTGAACACCAATATATATATACTATATTGAATTAATAACATATAACTACAATCATAAAACAATCCATGATACAACAGGTAAAACACCTGCAGATGTATTTCTTTATAATCAACAAATTAAAAAAAGACACGCAGAAAAACAAAGAAGATAGAATTAATAAAATAAATGAAACTAGGTTAGATTCATTCAACACTAATCCAAATTTTCTGAAAAAACCAAATAATAAGAAAAATCAACTTCCTTACGAAGAAGTATCTGATACTAAAAAATTAGACGATAAGCATTATCACAAATTTTTAAGAAAGGTGGAGAATTCACTCGACATTACAGCAAATATAGAAAACTAAAATATACCAAACCCGAATTTCACAGGGAAATCCATGATTGGTTCCTTCCTTATCGGACTAACCCTTTTATCAGTCGCACATACAAGCAAGATCGAAATCTCACCAATAAACACAAATCAAGGATTCATACTCTTCAATACAGGAGACATAGACAAATATTCAGATTATATCACACACTCATTCCTTATATATTACTGATATTGAATTAACTTTCAGCAACTTATTAACCCAATCATACAAAATTAATGATAAACGCACATTATTTTTAATTAAAAATCTTAACGACCAAATGAAAGGTCTCTATCTCGCTAGTCGATATAAACGTGGTATTTTGAATATTGTAGGATTAGTATATAAGTTTCTATTCGGCACCTTAGATGATACTGACAGGGAAAAAATACAAAATCAATTAAATACCTTAAGCAATAATATTATTCAAACAAATGAACTAAATCATGTAATTAATAAAGTAAATGAAATAATTAAAACAATAGAAAACACAAATATTACAAATACACAAATAACTTACTTAAACGAAAATATTGAATACTTTACTAATTACGTTGAGATACTTGAGTTAGCATTGCAATTAACAAGACTGGGCATATTCAACCCAAAACTTCTTCATTATGATAATTTAAAAGATATAGATGCTAAAGTACTACTAAATATAAAAACTTCAGAATGTTTAAAACAAGAAACAAATGAAATTTATATATTGTCACACATTCCTAAAACAATTAAATCATACCCAAAATATAAAATTATAAGATACCCAGACCAAAATAGAGAATGGCTATATTATGATTTCGAAGCCGAATTCTATCAAATAGAATTCTATCAAATCCAAATTTAAATCAAGATTGTGACGCAAACAAACTAAAAATTAAAGGAAATCACGTAATAAACATTTATGATTGTACCCTACAACTTAATGATTTGTCGATTTCAAATGCCTACTCCGATTATTCATACCCTGTATTTTTAGAAAATAATATAACTAAAATCACACTGTTACCTAACATAGAAACAATATGGCAAGAACAAAAAACAAAATAATCAATTTAAAATTATAACATTTTCTTTATTGTCTATATTAATATTATTCATACTTACATACATTATATTCAAATTCAAATCAATACCTAAAAGATTGTTCATAAAAACTATAAAGACAAAAGAGCACGAGGACGTACTCCAAGACAAATAAGTAACAAAGCTGCAGTCGAGTTTGCTCGACTGTGAGATACTCGCCACCCAATTTCACCAACCAAATATATATTATTATTATTATATTTTCCAAAATATTTTGAAAAAATACTTAAAAAAATATACTAAAAAAATATACTAAAAATACCAAAATAATATATCAACATTTTCTTTGTTCGAAATTATTAGCTTGGCGGTTCTTTAGTTGGTTTATTGAACACCATTATTATGTCGCGGAGTGTCATAGCAACTAACTAGGCAGCACTAGCAGTTGCACGTGGTAACGCCTTATAAAAGTAATATCTTAATAACTTCTGTATTTTTTATCCGATTGTAACCAAATTCGCAGAGATCATTAAGATGGTGATTAGTATTGTGCCTACCATAATTGAACCTTCTAGGTTTAAAACAACGCTTGCAATTCGGTTTTATTCGATATATGGGGGCGGGAGGGGGCGTGGCCAAAATCAAAAACAAACTTGATCAGCGTGCAACAATAAGACATACTGTCGCGAAAAATTTGTTGCTCTATCTCTTATAGTCTCTGAGATCTAGGTGTTCATACGGACAGACGGACAGACGGACAGACGGACATGGCTATATCGTCTCGGCTGTTGACGCTGATCAAGAATATATATACTTCATGGGGTCGGAGATGCTTCCCTCTGCCTGTTACATAAATTTTCGGTCGGCACAAAAGCCATAATACCCTTCCACCCTTTGGGTAGGCGGGTATAAAAGGGACGAGTGACGTTATGGAACTCAATGAAAACATAAAACCCATCAGCACACTGTACCCTCTCGCTACAATATAAACAAAACTGAACCACATTAAACTTACCATTAAGAGTATCAAATGCTGTTGAAATGCTTCTTGGCTTCACCAAATGCAAATGCTCTCAAATTTGTTTACTAAACATAAATGTACTTTGCCACATAGCACTTAAAGCGCGCAATCGAAACGCATCTGGGTTTTATATACAAATCCATTCTGACATCCTTATAAAAACCCAAGCTAGCATAAGTTAGACCTTCAGTCTTAGAGCCGATTTGAATCGGAACACATCGTTTTAATAAAAGTTTAAATAAAGTTTTTAATACCGAAAATTTTATGTTTTATTTTCCTGATGTAAAATAAAGACTTTAATATAGGGGAGTGGAGTCGCGCAAGGCATGTCATATGAAAAATTTTTATATGAAAAAAAATCATATAACAGTGGAGTATTGCCTTGCTGGCACAAGCAATATAATATATAAATGGCATAAATAATGAAGTTAAGTGGTGTATTATTAAATTAATGGACCCAAGGTAATCGGTAGATGGTAGTACCAAAGAAAACAAGAGAATTGTAGAAAACGTGGCACAAAACCTATACAAGATGAGCAGTGTGAACTCATGTGTTGTATGCATATGTATATGTTGGATGCATACAATTTATTGAATAAATTAATTGTTATCGTTAATCGTATTCAGAACGTCTTGGCAGCGATTAATGTAATATATTAGATAACAAAGGGAATTAGCCAATAATACTTAATAGATTTCCTGTTATCATCGTGTCAATTCTATTGGCACCATCCTTAAGGGCTAAGTCAGTTTTATGTAAATAGTACCAAAATGTACCATATGTTAGAATGCATAATTCGATACAAGATGGTCGTAATAACTGGTCTTAGCTAAATATTAATCACATTATGTATGTTAGTGTGGTTATGGCTTTATTTAATATAATATTGTTACTTCAAAAGTTGCATAGTGGACAAATTATCAATTTGTTATCAAAATGAAATAAACTTTAATTTAGATTTATTTAAATTAAAAGTGTATGTGTGACAATTTATATTAAGTCGAAATAAAATGATATTTTTGAACGAATTATATGGATATATATTTATATATACAACATATATATATATTAACATTTGTCAGTTGTTTAATGCTAACGGACGTGATTGCTATCTAAATGTGGCCATATTCGTTTAGTACATGTCATATGCAAAATATATACATATATATTTTATTGAATATTATCATAATTTTTATTCAAAAATATTTTTGAGTTGTCATGTATTTACATATTTGAATATACATTTATGTGGAAATATTTAATATTATTCACATAAAGAAAAATAACATTATTCTGGTTGATCCTGCCAGTAGTTGTATGCTTGTCTCAAAGATTAAGCCATGCATGTCTAAGTACACACGAATTACAAGTGAAACCGCAAAAGGCTCATTATATCAGTTATGGTTCCTTAGATCGTTAACAGTTACTTGGATAACTGTGGTAATTCTAGAGCTAATACATGCAATTAAAACACGGACCTTCTGGAACGTGTGCTTTTATTAGGCTAAAACCAAGCGATCGCAAGATCGTTACACTGGTTGAACTCTAGATAACATGCAGATCGTATGGTCTCGTACCGACGACAGATCTTTCAAATGTCTGCCCTATCAACTTTCGATGGTAGTATCTAGGACTACCATGGTTGCAACGGGTAACGGGGAATCAGGGTTCGATTCCGGAGAGGGAGCCTGAGAAACGGCTACCACATCTAAGGAAGACAGCAGGCGCAGGTGAATTACCCACTCCCAGCTCGGGGAGGTAGTGACGAAAAATAACAATACAGGACTCATATCCGAGGCCCTGTAATTGAAATGAGTACACTTTAAATCCTTTAACAAGGACTTATTGGAGGGCAAGTCTGGTATGTATAATTAAATACTTGAATTTTCCGCTCTTCATCGAGTGTTAATGTAGGCCGGTACAATTACTTTGAACAAATTAGAGTGCTTAAAGCAGGCTTCAAATGCCTGAATATTCTGTGCATGGGATAATGAAATAAGACCTCTGTTCTGCTTTCATTGGTTTTCAGATCAAGAGGTAATGATTAATAGAAGCAGTTTGGGGGCACTAGTATTACGACGCGAGAGGTGAAATTCTTGGACCGTAAGACTAACTTAAGCGACAGCATTTGCCAAAGATGTTTTCATTAATCAAGAACGAAAGTTAGAGGTTCGAAGGCGATCAGATACCGCCCTAGTTCTAACCATAAACGATGCCAGCTAGCAATTGGGTGTAGCTACTTTTATGGCTCTCTCAGTCGCTTCCCGGGAAACCGAAGCTTTTTTGGGCTCCGGGGGAAGTATGGTTGCAAAGCTGAAACTTAAAGGAATTGACGGAAGGACACCACCAGGAGTGGAGCCTGCGGCTTAATTTGACTCAACATGGGAAAACTTACCAGGTCCGAACATAAGTGTGTAAGACAGATTGATAGCTCTTTCTCGAATCTATGGGTGGTGGTGCACGGCCGTTCTTAGTTCGTGGAGTGATTTGTCTGGTTAATTCCGGTAACGAACGAGACTCAAATATATTAAATAGATATCTTCAGGATTATGGTGTTGAAGCCTATATAGCCTTCACTCATGGTGGCAGTAAAATGTTTATTGTGTTTGAATGTGTTTATATAAGTGGAGCCGTACCTGTTGGTTTGTCCCATTATAAGGACACTAGCTTCTTAAATGGACAAATTGCGTCTAGCAATAATGAGATTAGGCAATAACAGGTCTGTGATGCCCTTAGATGTCCTGGGCTGCACTCGCGCTACAATGAAAGTATCAACATGTATTTCCTAGACCGAGAGGTCCGGGTAAACCGCTGAACCACTTTCATGCTTGGAATTGTGAACTGAAACTGTTCACATGAACTTGGAATTCCCAGTAAGTGTGAGTCATTAACTCGCATTGATTACGTCCCTGCCCTTTGTACACACCGCCCGTCGCTACTACCGATTGAATTATTTAGTGAGGTCTCCGGACGTGATCACTGTGACGCCTTGTGTGTTGCGGTTGTTTCGCAAATGTTGACCGAACTTGATTATTTAGAGGGAAGTAAAAGTCGTAACAAGGTTTCCGTAGGTGAACCTGCGGAAGGATCATTATTGTATAATGAATCTAACCGTTAAAAAAATTAAATTTTATATTATTTCAATGTGTAAAATGATATTCATTGTAAGTATTTAAAAATTTAATAAAAACAAATGAAACATAAATATATTGCGTGTATATGTACCATAATATACATGCGTTGCATAAATGTATTGTTCATATTCCAATGCGCATACATTGTATAAACGCAACAACCCAAATTAAACAATGTTGAACCTGTTTTCAGGTTAATGCTTTACATATATTGATGGTAATAAAATAATGTAGAAATTTTATTAATATATTTGTAATCTGTTATTATCACGATTTTGTAAAACTAAGACATTTCGCAACATTTCTTTAGGTATATAAAAATATTTTATTGAAGGAATTGATATATGCCAGTAAAATGGTGTATTTTTAATTTCTTTCAATAAAAAAATGTTTTGACGTAATGAAATAAACCAAAAATTTGTATCACTCTAAGCGGTGGATCACACGGCTCATGGGTCGATGAAGAACGCAGCAAACTGTGCATCATCGTGTGAACTGCAGGACACATGAACATCGACATTTTGAACGCATATCGCAGTCCATGCTGTTATGTACTTTAATTAATTTTAGAGTGCTGCTTGGACTACATATGGTTGAGGGTTGCAAGAGTATGCTATAAAAGTTGTTTAAAAATTTTTCGAAATTTTATGCATATGGTATATTATTGGATAATATAAATTTGAATGTAAAAATTCTTATTTAAAATATTCATAATATTAAATAAATGGAATTACTATGCCTCTATTTTGTAAGAGAAATTTGAAGAATTATATGTTCTTTATTCAATTCAAATAGTACTGAGGAACGTCTAGCATAAAATATGATATTTTATATAAACTAGAATTGCCTCTTATTAATGAATATGAATAAAGAAAAATTTGTGTGAATAATATAGACCGTCAAACTAAAAATATAGTACATTTCATATTGTTAAAATAAAGAACATTTTTATTTAAACATATATTGTATAATAATACAACCTCAACTCATATGGGACTACCCCTGAATTTAAGCATATTAATTATGGGAGGAAAAGAAACTAACAAGGATTTTCTTAGTAGCGGCGAACAAAAAGAAACCAGTTCAGCACTAAACCACTTTGTCTATATGACAAATGTGAGATGCAGTGTATGGAACGTCAATATTCTAGTATGAGAAATTAACGATTTAAGTCCTTCTTAAATGAGGCCATTTACCCATAAGGGTGCCAGGCCCGTATAAAAGTTAATGATTATTAGATGATGTTTCCAAAGAGTCGTATTGCTTGATAGTTCAGCACTAATTGGGGTGGTAAACTCAATCTAAAACTAAATATAACCATGAGACCGATAGTAAACAAGTACCGTGAGGGAAGGTTGAAAAGAACTCTGAATAGAGAGTTAAATAGTATGTGAAACTGCTTAGAGGTGATGATGAACCCGATGAACCTGAATATCCGTTATGGAAAATTCATCATTAGAGTTGTAATATTTAATCAATATTATAATAATAGTGTGCATTTTTCCATATAAGGACATTGTAATCTATTAGTATAAATAATTTATTAAACGGTTGTGATAAATGTGTATTTAAATTAGAATGCTTGCATTTTTTTTTTTTTTTTTTTTTATACTTTGCTTTTATTTATTGAATCTTCTCATTTTTGAGACTAACAATAAGTGTATCAAATCTTATACTATAACCTAGCTAACAGTCATGTAGACTGGAACATTAGAAATGGCCCTGACAAATTATGGCTGGGTTGGAAGGTCGGTACGTTGCAGGCGGGATCGGTTGCAAACCCGAGTCAAGACCCTTGCGAGGGATTTGGGTGGACAGAGAGTTTTTCATTATAGGACGCTTTTTGCTTGTCTATTTCATCTTTTACTGCGAAAATGCCGAGGTCCCTGTGGATGTTTTGGTTTCGAATATACCATGGTGCCCCAGTGATAGTTCGCAGGATCTTTGATTGAGCGAGTCACCATCAGAGCGGGAGTCCTCTTGGTTCTGTCAATCGTGTCCAGGTGACGAAGTTAATAATAATCCAGAGTGTGTATTGCTACTCTAGTCAACTCCCATTTGTGTGTTTTTAAATAATACAGTATATTTATATGTTTTAAGGTTATTTAATAATTCTGGACAATACACGTCGTTCGATAGCAATCTTGAAATAAAAAGTGAATTTTGTCTGAGAAAATGCCTTGTCTTATATGTATATCTTATCTAGCACAATTTTGTTTACATTATGAATTTGTGAGCCGGCCAACTGTCCAATGCTTTGACATCGTCGTATTCTTGCTGATGTAGCTTCTAAGCGGATGTGTCTGCAGTTGCGACATTTGCTTATTAGCTACAATGTTTCCCGGTTCAATAACATTGTTAGTGAACTTGGAATGATCGAGGGGGTTTCGGTGGGGATTGTAGGCGTGGTACCGATGGGTCGGTAACTCCTCCCCCAGATTGAAGCGATGGCCATAATGACGGTATGTCCAGCGCGACCATGGGTACATGATGGTTTGGATTGGTGTAAAGACTGTGATAGGCCTTCTTGCTTTCCAGCCAATGATTGCCGCTACGGATAATACTGATACTATCATATAAAGGATGGACGTGTGCCGTGTTGTTGTGTTACTTGCGATGATTACCCTCTTGTGTGTGTCTATTGCTTGTAGATGCAGTCTTTGCAGTGTCAGCGTTTCCACCGTGTTGTTTCTTGAAATTCCTCTTGTATGTGGCATAATTATCTCCGGATGTTCTACTATACTCTCTTCAGTGTTAACATAGTCCAGTCCATTTACTTCTACTGTAGTATTTCCATAAGTTATTATCGCCGATCCGTTTATGCAGGTCTCGTCGCCTTCTAGTGTTTTTACTTTAGTTTTCTTCGCATTAAAGATGAAGATGTATCCCTTTCTCTTGTTCAAATATATTTGCGACCATGCCTGTATTTTGCATGTCACAATTACTGTGATTATTCCTTAGTAGGTTCTGGATACATAATTCATTTGTTGGTCGTGTCTTAATGCTTTCTATGTCGCAAATGGATTTGTTGGCAGTTTGTTGGCATTTGTTCGAAAGGTGTACAATTTTATAATCGTTGTATGCTATAAACTTAGGTGCTATTATAAAAAATGTTTTGTTGAGTGGTAATGGTATAATTCTAGCAATTTTATAGTTTTGTTTTTCGAATATAGGTATCATAATTTCAAATATTATTTTATCTTGTATATTATATGTATTTAGTTTAATTAATTTGTAAATGTCTTGTTTTGATTTGATAGTAACATTTTTTGTTTTCTTATGATCTCTTCAATTTTTGTGATCTCTTTTGGATCTAGTATTAGTTTAGGTATTATTTTTATTTTAGCCATTATTATACTCTCTGATAGATCATTTAAATGATTTACAAGCCGATCTATATTATATATTATTCTATTAATGTATTGTAATTTATTAATTTGATCCTGTTCTTTCGATAGTTCTTTATAAATTTTATTTTGAGATGTTTCTAAGAATCGACTTATCATAGCTTGCTCTTGGTTAATACTCTTTGCTACATCTTGGAATCTTACTTGTATCTCATTGTTAAATACTTCTTGATCTAGTAACGCATTTGTTAAGTTTCTTTCTTTTTCTTTCAATGTCTCTATTTTTTCTTCTATCTCTTGGCCATCATTGGCGTCCATATTACCGGTTATTGATTTTACGATACTTCCTAATCCGTTAATTAAACCCCGTTTTTGTTTTCCCGAGGGTGTTAGTATTTCTATCTTTTCCCGCAATTGGGCTATCTTACCCTCTAGGATATAAGCTGCGTCAATGAGCGTTTCATCTTGTTGTATAAAATTTAGTGTACTACTAAATTGTTCTACACAGCTTTCATATTCCTGTAGGTCTATTATATGTTTAATATTTTTATAAGTTTGGGTTATTAAACATTCTCCTAATTCTATTTTAGCGATGGGATTAGTGGACTCATTAATATCTTGGATCGATATGAATTGTGCCGATACTAGCACGAATCTAAAAAGAAAAGAAGGGGGAAAGCCAAGACATTTAGTTATCTTCTTGTTTTTTTGTAATCTTTCTGATTTTAGACTTGTGTATCTTTTGGCCTCTGCTTGTTTTAAATGTGGGTCCATGTACCCTTAACACTTTATGAATTGTGAAACGAGGTGTAATCTTATTTCTTCTGTTTTCTTTTCTATAGATCTTGTCTCCTTCCTCTATTTCTATTCCATCCGTTCTATTTTCATTTAGTTTCATAGTTCTCTTGTATACTGTCTCTTCTAACTTACGTTTTACTTTTGGGTATAACTTTTCTCGAAATATATTTAGCTGATTTAAATAATCATGCTCTCCATTAAATTTTACTGAGTTATTAAAAGTGTGGGTTTTACCATGGAAAGTTCATAGGGTGTCAACTTGGTACTAGAGTGTATAGCGTTATTGTATGTTATCATGGTTTCTGATAGTACTTCTTCATGTTCACATGGTAGATTTTCTTCTTTTCTGCTATCAGTGATTATTCTATAGATTTCTGTGAGAGTTGAATGTAATCTTTCTACGGGTGAGTTACTAGAAGACTGTTGAAACGAGGTGACATGTAATTGAATATTGTATTGGCAACAAAACTTTTTGAATACTTCCCCCGCGAATTCCGGACCTTGGTCATATACCAGTTTTTGGAATTCCAAATAATTCTACAAAATTTTAAAAAGCTTTTATAATGCATATCGAATTTCTATTAGTTACTACATACGCCCAAGCAAATTTTGAAAATTTATCTATTAGCGTTAAGTTATACTTCCCACTGATTGTATATATATCCATATGTACTATTTCAAGTGGGGCGCTTGGAAGTTTCGGAGTTTGATAGGGTACTTTTGGCGGCTGTCTATCGTATTTTAGCCTGAGGCATATTTCACAGTTCTTAATAACTTCGCCTATCATACTTTTCATATTAGGAAAATATATTTCTCTTTTTAAATGTAAATACGATTCATCTATACCCCTATGATTTCTATTCTGGTGGTCTTTATTAATGATTTCTTCTTGCTTAGCTTTATCCTTTTCTTCTGGCAGCAGCTCAAGTGATCTAACAAATGTGAAAGTTTTATCTTGTGGGAATTTTTGTGCATAAACTTCTTGTACTATTTTAAAAAAATATCATCTGTTGTAAAAATTGCATAAATCTTTTTGGTTTAAGTGTTGCTTTTAATATACGTTCTACATTCTCTTTTGTAAACATTGTTTCCCTAAAGTATCTTCTTAGTTTATTTTGAAAGGTATTATTATTTTCTGTTCCGTTATCTGTCCTCCCCTGCATTACTATTTGTAAATTAAAATCATTTATCGGTTTTTCTGTTATAGGTATCTGTATGTTAGTTCTTGTATTCGTTGCGATGTCCGTTGCTACTACTTCGTTTGTGTGTACCTCACGATCCATTCTACTAAGCGCATCCGCTATAACGTTCTGTGAGCCTTTTTTATATATTATATCAAAGTCGTATTCCATTAATTGTATTCTCCATCTTAGTATTTTTGAACTTGGCTCTTTAAAATTCATTAGCCATGTTAACGGCTTATGATCTGTAACAATTGTGAATTTGTTCCCATAAAGATACGGTCGAAAATATTTAACTGCCCATATGATCGCTAACATTTCTTTTTCTATTGTTGAATAATTTACTTCTGTGTCCGAGAGTGTTCTACTCGCGTAGCAAGTAGGTTTGTCGTTGTTTAAATGGCCCTGGGATAATACTGCTCCGATAGCAAAATTACTAGCGTCGGTTGTTAAAATAAAGGCTTATCGAATTCGGGATATTTCAGAATTGGGTCGTTAGTAAGTAATGTTTTACATACTTCAAATGCTTCTAGAAATTCTGCATTGATTTGTACTGGTTTTTCCCTTTCAATTGTTTAGTCATTGGCTTCGTTATTCGGGCGAAGTCTCGAATAAACTTTCTGTAATATCCCAGTACTCCTAAAAATGATTTTATCGTCTTTCTGTTATGTGGGCATGGAAAATCTTTTATAGTCTGAATTTTATTTGGGTTAGGTTTCACTCCCTCCTGTGTGACTACGTATCCTAAAAACTCCACTTCTTTCCTTAAAAACTCTGACTTATTCAGTTGTACTTTAAAATTTGCTTCTCTAAGTCTTTGGAACACTGTTTTTAGATTTGATATATGCTCTTGCAGCGATGGTGAAAATATAATGATATCGTCAAGATACACTAAACATATTTTCCCAACCAAGTCTTTTAGTACGCTATCCATAACTCTTTGAAAAGTCGCTGGTGCGTTTTTCAGACCGAACGGCATTCTAACATACTCAAAATGACCACCTTCTACTGTAAACGCTGTTTTTGGTATGTCTTCAGGACTCATTTCTACCTGATGATATCCACTCGCCAAGTCGAGGTTAGAAAAATACTTGGTTTTTCCTAACTGGTCTAATATATCATTAATATTTGGGATTGGATATTTATCCGAAACTGTCTTCTCGTTAAGTTTCCTAAAGTCTGTAACTAGTCTCCATTTCTTCTGTCCTGTAGCGTCTGCTTTCTTTTGTACTACCCATACTGGAGCACTCCACGGTGAGTGGCTTGATCTAATTACATCTTGTTTCAGTAGTTCGCTTACTTGTTTTTAATTTCCTGCCTTAATGCAAATGCATATCTATATGGTTTAATAAAAATCGGGTTTTTGTCTGTCAATGGAATATTATGTTTTACTAAACTAGTAAATGTTAATGGTTCATTTTCTTTATAAAATATATCCGAAAATTCTTTGCATAATTTTGATATCGCTTTCTTTTCTTCTACATTTAAATGTTCGAATCTAAACGTCTGTGATTCTTCGGGAGTATTCTGCAGTGTATATGTATCAGAGGTAATTGTATGTAATTCGATAACTTCTTCTTCTTTATAAGGTATTGATTCTATTGCTTGTTCAACATATACTAGTCGATCAGTATCCGTGTAATTCGACACCTCCAAATTACTGATGCCGTTTTCAGCCCTATATATCCCGTTTGATATAGTTAAATCTTTTTCAATGGCTACTGCTTTACATATTATATCTCCCTGTCTTGTTTGTACCGGTAGTGGTATTATTGTTTTAGTATGTCCCTCTATTGTATATATGCTTGATGTAGTATTATTTATAATTACAATGTCAAGATTTGCATCAGTCGTAAACAGTTTTCGTTTACTTAAATCAATTTTTGCCTCTAACTGCGATAATATGTCCATACCGAAAAGACCATTAAAAAATGGATGAAATTTGAATAATAGTAAGTTTATAACTCCTGTCCTGTTAAATTCTTGCGGCATCTTCCATGCCGTTCTTTCTGTTATTGTATGTTTTTTCTAGGGCCGTTTTTATAGTAATTGGTGAACTTAGAGCCTGTATGTTTTTAGGCTGAACAAGCAATGGGTCAACAAAAGAATTAGTGGAACCTGTATCTAACAAAAATTTTAACGGGGTGTGGTCATTAGTATGTAATAGTATGAATGGTAAACCCGCCCCATGTGTTTGGCCATTTATGAACCCAGTTGGTTTGGGAGGCTCTTGCCTGAAAATTTGTCGTTGTTTGGTTTCCTACCTCCTTTGGTCCGTTTCTATATTATTCAAACTAGCTGAGGGAACGTTGTTGCTCTTAAAAGGGTTATTCCTCTGTTCAAGGTTTTTGCCGCTATTATTATATTGTTTCTGTCCGCTACTGGATCTATTGTTATTCTGTCTCTGATTTTGATTATTGTACGGATTCGTACGACTACTTTGATTGCCTCGCTCTGCATAACTTCTATCTCTCTTTCCTTGGTAGTAGAAAGTTTGTTCTACTTGACAAAATTCGTAGGCCTGTTCTATAGTTGTAGGGTTTTTAGTCTTATAATCGTTCTAAGGGGTTCTCTTAGAGCGACCACGAATGAGTTCAGAGCAACCTCGTTATAAAGTTGTTTCTTCGCTTCCATTACAGTGGCCGCGTGATTTGCTCCTTGTACCGATGATATTAGCTGCCCTCTAGTTTTAGTAATTGTTGCGAATAGCTGACCTAGTGACAGATTATCTGGGAGTGATTGAATTTCCTAAGGAGAATCGCTTCTGATTTCTTACTGCCATACAATCTTTTGAGTTCCTCTTTAATATCATCCCACACTAGTGAGGTACCGGCTAGGGTCAAACTCTCATCTGCTTTTCCTACAACTTTATTTCTTATAGCCCGAAGGAGTAATAATCCGTAGGGAGTTTGATCGGTGCCCCTAATAAGCATTATTACTTCCTCGACATTAGTGATGAATTTATCCAACTGACTTGGCTGGCCATCAAACGTTGGCAATTCCTTAATGAATGATAATATATCATTAGGGCTCAATGTCGTTGATATAGTGCTTATTCCACTCACCGTTGGTGAGATGGATTGAGAAGCGTTGCCAGAATCCATATTACTTGCTACCTGTTCAACAATCTGACTACTCGCTCTAGTATTTGGGCCTGCGGATTTACTTGAGCCTAGTCCCTGTTTAGTTTTTTCTACAATTTTCTTTGACATCTAGACACAAGCTACTTCCAAGTCGAATCCTACTACACTCTTTTCTTTCAAATATTGTGTTCTTAGAATATTTATATAAGATAGATGTGCGTTACAATTTGTGTGCAATATTTAGTGTTGTTTTTAACAATGTTATATGTATAATAATTTTTTTTTTTTTTTTTTTTTGTTTATAGTGTATATGTTAGTGAGTGTTTGTGGTGTTCTCTCTGTAATATAGGATACTTTAGTATATGTTTGTTTTTAGATATATGTATCTTTTACTGTGCAGCAGTTTTTATAAATTAAAAGAAGCTTTATCCATTTTGAATTAATGTGTATAGCTCTGTAAATCAATGATCGTGCCACATTAATTTTGAATGCATGTATGTATGTATACTGCTATTGTAATCGTATCAGCATTCTTTGTAGTCTAGTATCAGCGATAGATATTGCTACTTTTCAAATACATAATACGAACTTGCCAATATTTTATATATTTATTCTTGCCGTGCTATGTGACAACAACAGTAGTATCATCGTTTGATGCCCTGTTGAAGTGAGCTTGTAAGTAAGTATCAGCGTTTGATCATTACTAAACTTCACTCTTTCACTACGGCACTAATGTGTTTAAGATTGTGTGGTATTCTTTTGTGCAGCTATTTTACAACAACAGTGACATCATCGTTTGATGTACTGTTGAAGCGAATGTATAAGTATAGAAATATCAGCGATTGATCTTTGCTATACTCCACTCGACTATAGCAACTGAATTTTTCTTTGTTAGCACTTTTTTTTTTTTGTTGTTGTTGCCACTAAATACATACAATGTGGTTTCGTCGTCAGCGTTTGACTCCGCCACCACGTCACTGTTTATATTTGCGGCATATACTGTTGGTCATTTATATGTGTATAGTTTAATTCTGCTTATGTGTTTTGTGTGTGTGTATTTTTTTTTTTTTTTTTTTTTTCTATGTAGGCCTTTTTGTTTTTGCCCGATCACTGGTTTATAGTTTTAAGCTGTGTATATTTGTTACATGTTTCTTTTAATTTATTTTCCACTGCACTCTACTCACTGCATAATCTTAAATATAATCTTGTGTAAGTTCATTCCGTTTTCCGGCTGCGCCAGTCACCATCAGAGCGGGAGTCCTCTTGGTTCTGTCAATCGTGGCCCAGGTGACGAAGTTAATAACAATATCCAGAGTGTGTATTGCTACTCTAGTCAACTCCATTTGTGTGTTTTTAAATAATACAGTATATTTATATGTTTTAAGGTTATTTAATAATTCTGGACAATACACGTCCGTTCGATAGCAATCTTGAAATAAAAGTGAATTTTGTCTGAGAAAATGCCTTTGTCTTATATGTATATCTTATCTAGCACAATTTTGTTTACATTATGAATTTTGTAGCCGGCCAACTGTCCAATGCTTTGACATCGTCGTATTCTTGCTGATGTAGCTTCTAAGCGGATGTGTCTGCAGTTGCGACATTTGCTTATTAGCTACAATGTTTCCCGGTTCAATAACATTGTTAGTGAACTTGGAATGATCGAGGGGGTTTCGGTGGGGATTGTAGGCGTGGTACCGATGGGTCGGTAACTAGCGCGCTGTATGATATCAATGTTGGTTCTGCTCGCGTTCCCCCAAAGCTGGGAGCCATACGTCCAGATTGGCTTAAGAGTGGAGTTATAGAGCAGGACCTTATAGTCCAGGCACAAGGGCGATCGGGCGTTTATAATCCAGTGGAGGCTGCTGGCTTTCAGCTTTAGGTGTAATTTCTTGCATTCGATATGTCTACGCCATGTTAGACGTCTGTCGAGATGGATGCCGAGATACGTTACTTCGTTGACTTGGGGGATCTGCGTGCTATTCAGGCAGAGCGGATGGCAAGTTTGCCTGTTAAGAGTAAACGTTATGTGTTTACACTTTTGTTCGTTTATTTTGATACGCCAGTCAGATAGCCACTTCTCGACTACCATGAGATGTTTGGCGAGTTGGGTTGATGCACGGACTGGGCATCTGGAGCGGCTAAGGATCGCAGTGTCGTCAGCAAAGGTGGATGTTGTTAGTCGGTCACTTGTGGGAATGTCCGCTGTGTAGAGGACGAATAGAGTTGGCCCAAGTGCGCTGCCTTGTGGGACTCTAGCTTCGATAGTGTAGTTGTCGGATATTGTTGTGTTGCACCTCACTGCGAAGGCTCTGTTGTAGAGGTAAGATTCAAGGAGTTTATGAGTGTACCCAGGCAAGTGTGTTTTAATTTTATGCATAAGACCTTTGAGCCAGACGCGGTCAAATGCTTGAGATACATCGAGGAATATCGCGCTGCAGTATTCTCTAAGCTCGAAGGCTGTGCGAATCTCTGATGTTATTCTGTTAACTTGCTCGATAGTACCGTGTTTTTCTCTGAAGCCAAATTGATGGGCTGGGATAATGTTGTGAGCTTCCATATATGGTATTATGCGCGTTAGAAGGCATTTTTCGAAAAGTTTGGACAGGCATGATAATAAACTTATTGGTCTGTAAGATGACGGGATCGTGTGATCTTTTCCAGGCTTCGGTATCATTATTATAATTGATTTTTTCCATTTACTTGTGTAGTATCCGAGACTTATGATACCATTGAAGAGCTTACAGATGACCTCAACAGCACAGTACGGAAGTTCCATTATCATTTTTGTAGTTATTAGGTCCTGGCCTGGAGCCTATTTTGGTTTTAGCTCCCTAATGATTTTTGTAATCTCGTTCGGCCGAAATGAAGTTGGCGTTAATTCCGTCTCGGAGTGAATTTGCGGAAGAACATGTGCATTTGCTGAGGGGTTCGGCTGGAAGACGCCTCTGAGGTGTAAGGCAAATGTTTCGGCTCTGTCTTTTGTCGCTGCGGGCCCAGCAACCTGAAGAATTTCTTATTGGGGTTACGGTTTCAGTCGGAGAGCTTAGATTTGGGTGAGCCCTCCACAAGGGATGCTTTGTACTAGTTGGCGATAGTTTTTATATATTTTAGTTGTACGTTTTCAGCATCTTGCTTCAGAGCCCGGCTTAGTTTGCGGGTGGCTTCATTATGACGTTGCTTTGAGCATGGTGACCTGCTGGTTTGCCACGCCCGTCGCAGACGCCTTTTTTCCAGAACCAGCTGTTCAATTTGCAGGCTGGTTTTCAACGTCTTAATTTTCACATCCTTCCCTTTTGGTGTTGAGATCGTGGCTGCTGTGACGAGTACCTCTTCCAGCGCGGCGGTAGAGTAGTCGATGTCCGATTCGATATTTAGTTGAGGAGTTAGCTCAATGTGGGAACTCACATACTTTCTGTATTTCATCCAGTTGGTGTTGTGCGACGTCCGCCTATGGGGGTGGTCCGTAATTTCTGGGCTTTGAAGAAGGGTTAACAACAAGGGCGAGTGGTCGGATGAGAGATCCGGCAGGGCCATGGCGCTTATAAGATCGCGTGGGATGTTTTTCGTCACCGCGAAATCAATTAGATCTGGGATCTTTCTGGGGTCTGCAGGCCAATATGTGGGGCTACCAGGAGAGACGTAGTCCAATTTATTGCTCACTTTTATAAGTGCGTTATACAGTTGCCTTCCCTTGGGGGTCACGAGGCGTGATCCCCAGTGCGTGTGTTTGGCATTGTAGTCTCCTGCAGCTATAAAGCGATCCCCCAGTGTGTTGTAGAAGTCCATGAATTGACCTTCAGAGATAGTAAATCGAGGTGGGCAGTAGACAGCGGCAATGCAAAGGTTGCCGTTTCCTGACTGCACATTTATGGACGTGGCTTGCAGGTAATTTGTTGCAAACCTTTGGTGAAAGTGGTGTTTGATGCGTTCTCTGATTAAGATGCCGGTTCCACCGTGGGCTTTCCCATCCGGATGATCTGTGCGGTAGAAGGTATAACCTCTTATATGGAAGTTATATCTCCCTGTGAGGTGCGCTTCAACCAGCAGCATGGCGTCGATGTGATTTATATTTAGGAATTGCGTTATTTCCAGGTTATGCCGTGAAATGCCTGTTGGACTGTTGAGCTACAAGCAACTGAATCACCATGTTCTGATTCTGAACAAGGGTTTGCATAGTTGTTTTCATGAATGACATGAGTTCCATCATACTTTGTTGCATGGTATACATCATAGATTCCAAATTGCTTTGCGGCTGCATCGGGACCTACTGAGTGTTTTCTGAGTGTGGCTGAAGTGGATTTTCCATGCCTGATCGTAGTGCTTCGGCGTATGAGAAGCCCTTAGTGGTATTTAGCGGACCGAATGATGATCTGGCTGCCTTGGCGAAAATACGTCTGGCGTACTTTTTGAGTTATAATACGCATTTTGCGTATTTTGTTGACGCGTAGCTGTCGCTCGTTGCATGCGACTCTTCAGCTCCTTGTAGACCGCACAGCCTCTGTAGTTTGCCGTATGGTTTCCTCCACAGTTGCCACATTTTTCTTTTCTAAGGGGTCTTCTTTGTTTGCGGGGCAGTTTACGGAGTTGTGGAAGTCTCCGCAGACTACGCAGACTGCCCGAAGTGTGCAGTATGTCTTTGTGTGTCCATACTCCTGGCAGTTTGTGCAGGAGCGGTTCTTCCACGGTGATCCTTCGATGCAATAAGAGCTGCAGCTTGTAGATTGGGTGCACTTCGTTTTTCTTTAAGGCTTTGCTATCTGGTTCGAGCTCGACCTTGAAGAGTGGTTGCGGTTTTTTATTCCTGTTGATAATGTTGCTGACATTTTTGGCATAGAAACCCTTGGCTTTAAGGGCTTCTTGAATCTCAGAGGGGCGACGTCGGGTTCAATTCCTTTAAGTACAACTTGCAGTCCCTTGCTGTTTTTTAGTTGGTAGGTGTAGAAGTTCTTTTTGTTTCCTCCAGGTACTTAGACACAGCTCGGAAGTGTTCTTCGGACTTCGTTTGAACTTTAGTTTCGTGGATGTTCCCTTTAATAAGCGGAACAACATGAAAATTATCGTTCCCGACCAGCGCAACAATTTTGTTGACCAGGGCGTTAGAGCTTTTTTCCCTTATATAAATAGGTGGGGGCTTTGGTTTCTTTTGGGTCTCCTGCCCCAGCTCTGCTTGGTTGTTCTCCGCCTCTGCTAAGATGGAAAAACGGTTATCATTGGAACTTCTAGTTTGGTCGTTGCTTTTGTTGATACGGTTGATCTTTGGTTTATTACCAACCGTGTTTACTGGACTAAGCTTACGCTTAATCTGAATGTAGCGATCCATACCGGTCTGTATAGCCGGGACCGCTTATTGCTTATCGAAGCTTACGGTTTTTGTTGACATTGCAATTTGCTCTGCGGCCGTTGGCACCGAATTCGCAATATTGGTAGTTGGTTTTGTTATTGGTGGTGCTTTTGCTGCGACTGCGGAAATTGTAGCGCTGTTTGTTGTTGGAGATTCTTCCATAGAAGCCGGCGGTGGTGGGGTTGGGCATTGGTAGATCCATGATGTATGAGTTGGGGTGAGCAGAGTGGGTGAGCAAATTATATAATGGCATGATTATCATTGATTATTATTATTATTATAATTATATTATGACCGTCAGCAGTCAGAGGAAGCAAGGGGACCAACATGTAATCCCAGTATTGGCTGGGGCACGTGCCGTCCTTGCTCCTACTGTCGGAAGTGCGACTATACTCTCCACGCGAGGGCGGCTGGAAGCAGACCCCTAGCACGGTCATGTCTCTGCTAGAGGTGCTGACTAATTGTAGTCGGGCGAAGATCCTGAATCTATAAATCACCCCAATCCAAGGTGGAACAGCATATGCTGATGGATGCATGACCGGGGGTAGCCAAGTCTCTAGTATGCGGACTCTGGACACCTGTCGTCCTCCAGTTTCATTTAGACTTTCCACGGTATGCGGGCTATGCCGTGGATGACCTTCCCTTCCCGCCTACTCGTGGGATCTTAATTAATGGATCAATTTTTAAAAATAGAAAAGTCTGATACGGCTTTAAAAGTATCATCTCCGGGCGATGCCTTCACGGCCGACCCCTACACCAGCACTGCAGCCAGTGGGCTGCTGGCTTCCACCCCCAATACTACGGGTCTCGACTCTAGTATTCTAGGGGACCCGGATAGGCCACGAACTCCCTTGGACACAGGGTTCGACAGTGCTGAACATCCCTCCAGTAGCGGTTCAGTCCGTCAGCAGCCCGTCGAGGTATTGTCCTCGGACGAGGAAGCTAACTGCAACCGCCTTTTTAAATAATTGCACTCGCAAAGGGTTCTAACAGAGAGGAGGCTCTAGCTATCGCCACTGCGCCCCCCGTTAACACCAAGGCTAAACGGAGGCCATCGTCGAGCCCAGCAGCTCTTCAAAGAGGTCCAAAAAGACTCATAAGGAGTCCACGAAACCACTCTTCAGCCAAGTGGTTAGCAGCGTGAAATTGGGCTTCACTTCTCAGCGGAGCAGTTGGCTACGTTGAAATCCAGCATTCTAAAGGCGGTGCTGTTGCACTCTTCACCAACGGTTAGTCCAGGTTTCGAGGGCTGTATACCCCGAAATGAGTGGCTGCTTTTGGTGTGCGAGGATAACAGCACTGCCAATTGGGTCAGGGGAGCTGTTGGACATATCAGGTCCATCAGCGCCCTTGACGTCAAATTGCTGGAGGAAACGGAGTTCCCCAAGGCTCACCTCATCAGAGGTTACTTTCCCAGTAGTGCTGAGTACACTCCTGCAACCATCCTGGAATTTATTGGGCTCCAGAACGCCAGCAGCTTCTCAACGAAGCTGTGGCGGGTGGTGCAGCACAGCCTTAACGGCACAACGACTCACCTCGCAATGTTGGTTGACGAGGAGTCGTACAGGGCTCTGACGGAGTGCCAAGGGAAGGTGAAATTCTGCTTTGGCAGGGTCAAACTGATCCTAAAGAATTCAGCTCCCAAAGCCTCCTCCGCCACCCCTGCTCCATCCACATCCTCACCCGCTCCCTCTCCTGCCAGTGCCGCTCCGGCAACGGCGCCAGTGGTTCCCTCAGGGATTTCAGCATTGGCTGACCCTGTGGCCTCCACGAGCGCTGCGACCGTAGTGGTACCCAAGGCTATCTTAGTGGCCATCATACGGTGAACTATCACCTCACTAAAATGCGTCTGTCTTCTGATGCTGAGTGCAGACTTTGCAAAGAGGACGACGAGACAACCAAACACATTATGTGCGAGATTCAGGATACCTTCGGGACCCGTCTTGAAACACGGACCAAGGAGTCTACCATATGTGCAAGTTATTGGGATAAAAACCTAATAGCGTAATTAACTTGACTATTAATGGGATTAGTTTTTTAACTATTTATAGTTATTTAACGCAATCCCGGGGCGTTCTATATAGTTATGTATAATGGTATTTATATTATTTATGCCTCTTACTGGAACGTACCTTGAGCATATATGCTGTGACCCGAAAGATGGTGAACTATACTTGATCAGGTTAAAGTCAGGGGAAACCCTGATGGAAGATCGAAACAGTTCTGACGTGCAAATCGATTGTCAGAATTGAGTATAGGGGCGAAAGACCAATCGAACCATCTAGTAGCTGGTTCCTTCCGAAGTTTCCCTCAGGATAGCTGGTGCATTTAACTGTTGTATAAAATAATCTTATCTGGTAAAGCGAATGATTAGAGGCCTTAGGGTCGAAACGATCTTAACCTATTCTCAAACTTTAAATGGGTAAGAACCTTAACTTTCTTGATATGAAGTTTAAGGTTATAATATAATGTGCCCAGTGGGCCACTTTTGGTAAGCAGAACTGGCGCTGTGGGATGAACCAAACGTAATGTTACGGTGCCCAAATTAACAACTCATTCAGAAACCATGAAAGGCGTTGGTTGCTTAAAACAGGAGGACGGTGATCATGGAAGTCGAAATCCGTTAAGGAGGGTGTAACAACTCACCTGCCGAAGCAACTAGCCCTTAAAATGGATGGCGCATAAGTTGTATACCTATACATTACCGCTAAAGTAGATGATTTATATTACTTGTAATATAAATTTTGAAACTTTAGTGAGTAGGAAGATACAATGATGTGCATAGAAGTGTTTGGCGTAAGCCTGCATGGAGCCGTCATTGGTACAGATCTTGGTGGTAGTAGCAAATAATCGAATGAGACCTTGGAGGACTGAAGTGGAGAAAGGTTTCGTGTGAACAGTGGTTGATCACGATTTAGTCGGTCCTAAGTTCAAGGCGAAAGCCGAAAATTTTCAAGTAAAAAGTTGTCATTTATATAAATATTGTGTGTATCATAAACTTGAATAATTTTGAACGAAAGGGAATACGGTTCCAATTCCGTAACCTGTTGAGTATCCGTTTGTTATTAAATATGGGCCTCGTGCTCATCCTGGCAACAGGAACGACCATAAAGAAGCCGTCGAGAGGTATCGGAAGAGTTTTCTTTTCTGTTTTATAGCCGTACTACCATGGAAGTCTTTCGCAGAGAGATATGGTAGATGGGCTAGAAGAGCATGACATATACTGTTGTGTCGATATTTTCTCCTCGGACCTTGAAAATTTATGGTGGGGACACGCAAACTTCTCTACAGGCCGTACCAATATCCGCAGCTGGTCTCCAAGGTGAAGAGTCTCTAGTCGATAGAATAATGTAGGTAAGGGAAGTCGGCAAATTAGATCCGTAACTTCGGGATAAGGATTGGCTCTGAAGATTGAGATAGTCGGGCTTGATTGGGAAACAATAACATGGTTTATGTTCTCGTTCTGGGTAAATAGAGTTTCTATCATTTATGGTAGTTTCTTGTTTCCCGGATAGTTTAGTGACGTAGCCAATTGTGGAACTTTCTTGCTAAAATTTTTAAGAATACTAACTGGGCAACCAGTTAGTTCTTTTAAATTAGAACGATTATCAATTAACAATCAATTCAGAACTGGCACGGACTTGGGGAATCCGACTGTCTAATTAAAACAAAGCATTGTGATGGCCCTAGCGGGTGTTGACACAATGTGATTTCTGCCCAGTGCTCTGAATGTCAAAGTGAAGAAATTCAAGTAAGCGCGGGTGAACGGCGGGAGTAACGGAGGACCAAAGGACAATGCAGAATTGGAACTATAGTAAACCTGAAAGGGAGCTACCGTAATTCGTAAGTCACGGTCAAGTCGACTCATAACCTCCACGTGGTATCCTCTGGGTATTAGCTGACTATGTTGCAAGATATTATCGGTTAGTAGCAGATATGAGCGGCGAAATGGTCCATTGGGCTACCAATCCAATGAATCTACAACTGATGGTGCAAACAATTTAATACAGCCTCGGATACCTGTTGTAAATTCAGGGAATAATTCTCCCACGGTAAACGTAGGAGCCCATCAGGAAAGGAACATAGATGCGAGTGATCACTATGGGACGCATCTATGTGTGGAATGTAACCGAAGTTTTAGTACAAAAACCGGTTTAGGTGTCCACATGTCGCGGATGCACAAAGACAGGCTCGATGAGCACGCGAGCTTCATTTGCGTGTTGACGTGAAAGCCAGGTGGAACGAGGAAGAGTTATCCATGATGGCGAGGAAGGAACTTGAGCTCACAGCAAATGGCGAAAGATTCATTAATAAAAAGCTTGCGGAAGTGTTTCCAAACCGCAGTGTTGATGCAATTATAAGGCAATAATTGAGCAGTTTAAGGGGCAAGCTACTATTATCCCCGAAATTAATGAGTCTGAAACCACGACGCGCCGCCCTAGTTTACGTGAGTCTGAGTCTTCTTCTTCAAGATCAAGATCAATTCCAATCGATCCATCGATACATTCGGACGACGTTCTCATGCGGATATTACGAGGCTTACGCCCCGTAGAATGCAGTCGAACGTGGAGAGTCGAGGTCTTACAATCTATCGTAGATAGTGCGCAAACCTCGGGCAAAATAGCAACTCTCCAGTGCTTGTCCAACTATCTCCTGGAAATTTTTCCGGCACGGAACAATGGTCTGCTTCCGGCGAGAGTTTATCCTGAGCCTCGCAATAGGAGACAAAATAGAAGGCAGCAGTACGCAAGGGTTCAACGTAACTGGGACAAGCATAAAGGGAGATGCATTGGATCCTTGCTTGATGGACCCGACGAGTCGGTAATGCCAAACCAAGAGATTATGGAACCATTTTTCTTGTAATACCGTCGTACCAAATATTGCGCATTTACTTGAGGGGGTATGGTCACCGATTACGTCTAGGGACCTGCAACTGCACAAAGTGTCACTGACTTCCTCTCCCGGACCGGACGGAATAACTCCAAAAACTGCCAGAAGTATTCCTAATGGTGTTATGCTTCGCATTATGAACCTTATTCTCTGGTGCGGCGAACTACCCGTACTCTTTCGAATGGCCCGAACCGTTTTCGTTCCAAAAACGGGGAAGGCATCCCAACCTCATGACTTTCGTCCGATATCGGTTCCTTCCGTCATAGTCAGACAACTTAATGCCATTTTGGGATCCCTATTTGCGTCAAACGTCGATTGGGATCCGCGTCAGCGGGGGTTTATGTCTAATGACGGTTGTGCCGATAACGCGACGATAGTTGACTTAGTTCTGAGGAATTGCCATACACAGTATAAGTATTGCTATATTGCCACGTTGGATGTGAGCAAAGCGTTTGACTCCGTGTCATACGAAGCAGTGCTGGATACCCTCACAGCATATGGGGCACCAATGAACTTTGTCAACTACGTACGTAGAATGTACAGTGGTGGGGGCACTTACTTTAGTGGAAGAGGCTGGAGGTCAGAGGAATTCGTCCCTGCTAGAGGTGTGAAGCAGGGTGACCCTCTGTCTCCACTTATGTTCAATCTGGTCATCGACCGATTGCACAGGTCTCTACCCGAATATGTAGGTGTCAATGTTGGAAACGCCAAAATAAACGTGGCAGCGTTCGCAGATGATCTGGTGCTTTTCTCCGAAACTCCCAAGGGCCTTGGAACTACTGGATACCACGGTTGACTTTCTAATACCCGTAGGGCTTACCCTTTATGCTAATAAATGTTTCACGATAAGTGTTAAAGGGCAACCAAAACAGAAGTGTACTGTGGTCGAACCACGGAGCTTCAAAGTAGATTCACGCATATGTCCAGCCTTGAAGCGCACGAAGGAATGGAGGTATTTAGGTATCCAGTTCACTGCAGAGGGGAGAGCTCGTTATAATCTAGCTGAGGACCTGGGTCCAAAGTTGGATATAATATCGCGTTCCCCCCTGAAGCATCAACAGAAGTTATTTGCCCTCAGGACTGTCCTTATTCCACAGCTATATCACAAGCTAACTCTTGGTAATGTGGCTGGTCGTAAGGAGATGGTTAGATCTTCCTATGGATGTGTCAGTTGCATTCTTCCACGCCCCCAGAATGCAGGTGGTTTCGGTGTACCCTCAGTTCGATGGACAGCCCCAGTGCTGCGCATACAAAGGTTGGATAGCATTAAGTGGCCTCACCTCGAGCAATCAGAGACGGCTAGCTCCTTCCTCAGTGCGGAACGTCGGAGGTCCCGGGATAGATGCCAGGCAAAAGAAGCTGCACTGTTTACACGCCATGAGATCGATTCGTCCTGGGCGAATAGATTGCACAATTCTGTTGATGGTAGCGGTCACCGTGAAGCAGGTCGTTATGCTCAACAACACGGACGGGTAGTCGACCCCACGTTTATTAACCGGTAAAGCTTATGTGAATGGGATCAAACTGCGGATAAATGCCCTACCAACGAGGTCTCGGACCACGAGGGAAGGCACGAATTGGAGAGGCAGTGTCGTGCAGGATGTGATGCTCACGAAACACTAAACCACATTCTGCAGAAATGTCATCGTACGCATGGGAGGCGGGTGGCTAGACACAACAGTGTGCCTTCTTATCTTAAGCAGGGGCTTGAGTTACGGGGTTATACTGTCATTGCTGAACCATTTAGTAGTTGGTTCCTTCCGAAGTTTCCCTCAGGATAGCTGGTACATTTAACTGTTGTATAATATAATCTTATCTGGTAAAGCGAATGATTAGACCCCTTAGGGTCGAATCGATCTTAACCTATTCTCAAACTTTAAATGGGTAAGAACCTTAACTTTCTTGATATGAAGTTTAAGGTTATGATATAATGTGCCCAGTGGGCCACTTTTGGTAAGCAGAACTGGCGCTGTGGGATGACCCAAACGTAATATTATGGTGCCCAAATTAACAACTCATTCAGAAACCATGAAAGGCGTTGGTTGCTTAAAACAGGAGGACGGTGATCATGGAAGTCGAAATCCGTTAAGGAGGGTGTAACAACTCACGTGCCGAAGCAACTAGCCCTTAAAATGGATGGCGCATAAGTTGTATACCTATACATTACCGCTAAAGTAGATGATTTATATTACTTGTAATATAAATTTTGAAACTTTAGTGAGTAGGAAGGTACAATGATGTACATAGAAGTAATTCGGTCGAGAATCACGGTGGTTGACGTTGGCACTGCCATACTCCCGGAGGTTTTCATGGAGGAGCTCTACGAGAATCATTTTAAAGGAGAATTCTCGCCGTCGGCATTTGCAAAAGATGGTGCATCTGGAGACGGAGCCGTGGTCGGTCACTGACGGTGCCAGAGTCAATCTGACACTCGAATGTGATGAAAAGGCGCAAGCGCTGCTTGATAAGACCGGCCGGGTCTACATCAAGTGGTTCTCTTTCCGCTGTGGGTCGCTCGTTCGTACGTATGCGTGTCATCGCTGCGTTGGATTCGACCATAAGGTTTCCCAATGCCGTTTGAAGAGCGAAGTATGCCGCCAATGCGGGTAGACAGGTCATGTAGCTGTGAAATGCACAAACCCGGTGGACTGCCGAAACTGTCATTTCAAGGGGCTCCCCTCCGGGCACTATATGCTGTCGGAGACGTGCCCAATATACGGCGCTGTCTTAGCGAGGGTGCAAGCTAGACATTAAACTGTTTAGCTTCATCCAAGTTAATTGTGGTCGAGGTCGAGCCGCTACCATTGAACTCTTAGTTCGGGTGCGAGACTCCCGCCACATGTTCGCTCTGGTGCAGAAGCCGTACGTCGATGCCTTTCACCGCATTACAGGCATTCCATCTGGAATACGTGTATTTGCTGATCGCCGTTCGTATGCTGCCATCTTTGTAAATAACCTAGATGCCATCTGCATGCCAATTGAGCCGCTCATTACAGACTTTGGTATAAACGTGATTATGACTATGGTATATGTATTGTCAGTTTAACACTGAAATTGAGCCGTAGCTAACGTATATGGATGAGGTCCTATCACTAGCGGATAGGATTCCTGTTATCTTTGGCCTTGACGCGAATGCAGTGTCCCTCATGTGGTTTAGTAAGGGCTTTCGGTCTGACCGGAACCATCTAAACCACAACCGGGATGGGCTGCTGTCCGAGTGGATCGTATGTACTCGCGCCAGTGTATTAAACGTGCCATGCAGCCGTTTCACGTTCGATGGAACGAACGGACACAGCGAATTTCGATGTGACCATTGCCAGCGAAGCAGCATCTACCTGGGGTATGTATGACTGGAGCGTGGACGATTGGGCGCTCAGCGATCATAACATCATTATTGTTACGATTACGCGTGCCATAGATGATGCAGTTGAGAGCTTTGCTCCTGCCGTCATGCCGTCATGGAACCTCAGAAATGCTAGATGGCAGATGTTTAGCAATGAGTTGGCTCGTGAGGTAGGTGACCAATCAGTTTTCGTTGGCTCACTGGATGACCAGGCGTCAGCACTGCGCACCCTTGTTCAATGTGTGTGGGACAGTGTGCTCGGCCGAAAACCCACATGAACCTCGTCGTCGTGGTATAGTTTGGTGGACTGCCGAGCTATCCTCGAAACGCCGAGAGGTCAGAAGACTTAGACGACGGCTCCAGGATGCCCGTCGCCGTGCTAGCGATGGGGCTGAGCAGCTTGCCACTGAGGTTTTCCACAGCACAGTACAAAAAGCTTATCCTGTCAACCAAAAATGAAGACTGGCGCCGCGTCAAGAAGTTACGGAGCATGCACTTACCTGGACTCGACGGTATAACCGGGGTTATAGCCAAGAGGTGTGGCGTGCCATCCCTCAGTACATGATGTCGCTTTATTCTCGCTGCTTAGCTGAGCAATACTTCCCGATTGAGTGGAAATGCCCGCGGGTAGTTCCGTTGCTCAAGGGACCCGACAAGGTGAGGCATAATCCCTCATCTTATCGGGGCTTATGCCTGTTGCCGGTGTTTGGCAAGATACTGGAGGAATCATGGTGAATCGCCTGGAAGAAGGGCTCGGCGATGGTCATAGGTGGCAATTTGTGTTCCGACGCTGCACTGAGGACGCTTGGAATCATGTTAAGGAAGCTGTCGACTTCAAGGGTGCCTTTGAACACGTGGAGTGAAACGCAGTACTGCGACGCCTTCTTGATCTTGAGTGCAGAGAAGCCGGTTTATGGAGGAGCTTCTTCTCAGACAGGGGCGCAAAAATGGTCAGCAGTCATGGAGAAGTCACTGTTCCGGTGACACGAGGTTGCCCACAGGGGTCCATCAGTGGTCCGTTTATTTGGAACCTCATGATGGACGTGCTTCTTCAGCGCTTGTGCAGCGCACTGTGTGTTCAGCGCGTATGCAGATGACTTGTTTCTCATTATCGAGGAAAACTCACGCCTTGATCTTGAGAGGAATGGCGAGCAGATAATGTCCATCGTGGGCGCATGGGGAGCTGAGGCTGGTGTTGCGGTGTCAACCTGTAAAACAGCAACCATGCTCCTGAAGGGCTTTTTGTCCGACAGGAGGCACCCGTCTGTGCGGTTTGCTGGAGCTGGCTTGCCGTACGCAAAAAGTATCCGTTACCTTGACATTATAGTCAGCGAGCGACTGAATTTCAATGCGCATATTGCATCATTACGGGATAAGTTGAGCCGGAGTCGTCGGAGCACTGGCACGCGTTCTTCGAGTTGACTGGGGTGTCAGTTCTCGCGACAAGCGGACAATATATGCTGGACTCATGGTGCCCTGTGCACTTTATGGTGCCTCGGTTTGGTATTACATGACGTCAAGCCAGAGTGTTGCCAGGAGCGCCTTCTGAGCTGTCAAAGGCTTATCTTGCTTGGATGCCTACCGGTATGTCGCACAGTGTCCACTGCTGCACTTCAGACCCTTGCAGGAGCTCCCCCACTTGACTTGGTTGCCAAGAAATTGGCAATCAGATTTAAACTTACACGCATGGCGCAGATCTAACGAAACTTTCATTGAAGTTGAGATTGGCGCGACTAGATGAATGCATGCTGGAAGCATGGCGGGACAGATGGAGTCGGACTGAAGTTCACGGTAGTGTGACTCGCTGTTTCCTCCCAGATGTCTGTGCCGCCTTCAAAAATCGAAACTTTGGTTTCTCTACATAAAGCTGGATTTATTCTGACTGGTCATCGTTCGCTGAACGCGTTTCTCCATACAGAGCCCTCAGTGACACGGCCGCATGTTTTTGCGGTGCGGACGTCAGAGGGACTGGCTCCACGTTTTGTGTGAATGCCCACTGTATGCCGATCTGCGTAACCTCGATGAACTTGGAATCCAAATGGATAATGGACAATGGAACGTCTCTGCAGTTACAAGGATGAAGACAGGATGCGGCAACTGGACATGTTTGCCGATGCCCTTTTCTCACCGCGCTTGGGCGCAGTTGCGGATTGTGGGCGGCAGTCCCGACCTGGAGAGCTGAAACTTGTTACACCCGTGTGGTGGCGGGTCTTAGAATATCCACCACAGTGTGTTTCTGCTTGTCGTACGAGGCGACTAAATGAACACCCGGGCTGTCAGTCCGGACCTCAGTCTAAACTGGCTCACCCGTGTGGTTGGCGGGTCTTAGAATATCCACCACAGTAGGTTACTGCTTGTCGTACGAGGCGACTAAATGAACACCTGGGCTGTCCGTCCGTGGAGTTGCGGTCGCAACCGGGTGCTGTGATCCCACAGATCAGCAGAGATGAGTTAGACTACAACAGGTCGGCCCCCCAAGAGGTGGATGCATATCCATATGTATCTAATTTTGGTACCTGAAAGGCTAAGTTGCTTCGGTGGCTAACCTGAAGGGGCGTTAGTTGGCGCATTGTTTCAGACTCCTTGTGCCATATGTACTTGTGCATATCTGGGCACCGTGGTTGTATACCTACATTGGCAAATGCTACGTTAAACAATTGACGAGGGATCGTTCTCGGTCTGTCCCTATCTAAATCCGTGTTGGCGCATTGGCAGATGTTTAGCAATGCCCTATCTACTGTCTTGTTCGACTGTCTTAGCGAGCAGACGTGTTGTCGGTTGTTCGATCCGCATTGTGCAGTTTACTGATAACGGTTATTGTTATCTGCGTGCAGTTAGTGCGAATAGCGGAATTGGCGGAACGAAAAAGTTCCGTTCGTTCGCTACTTATCTCCCGTGCGTGTGAGCGCTTGCGCTAGTGTGCGTGTGTTTTTACCGCAAGCCATACGGTACTTTTGTTTTGTGTTTATAAGCATCGCTTATTCACGTGTGCTGTACTACAGCAGAGGGCATAATTATGCCTGCTTTCAAAAAGCCGGCCGTCGGAACTGAGGCTCGTGGAATGGCTAATGGATGGCAAGGTAAAGCGGAAGGTGGGTGCGGGGTCGAAGCAGAAGATGAAGAAGGCAGCTTCTTTATCTGCTGTTGGTGGCCCCGGTGTTGTGAACGAGTGCAGTACTGTCGGTGTTACTAGTGTCGGCAGTATTGTTAGTATGGACGAGGGCATTTGGCTTCGCAGATGCTACGCCACTAGGCTCGCTGGAAAGCCTATGCGGTAGTATGAAGGCTAACTTGGCAGCGGAGGCTCGTTCTGCTCCATTGAGCAAATCGGTGCCGATGAAGCGAAAAGGGAGCCCAGTGGAGAAAATGAAGGCCATCAGTAAAGATGTAGTGATGCACGCTCTGAGTGAGGGCATGAGTGCTAGGTCACTTGGTAGTTTGGTGGACTACCTTGGAGAGCTGGAGACGCTGCTCTTAAGAGGCCGAGAACGAGCGACTAAAGGGGCGGCTGGAAGCGTATGGTGGCCAGGAGGGCCCTTTTCGCTTGCCAGCGCCGGTTCCGCAGCGGGTTACCGCCACCAAGAGTGGCTCCAAGTCGGCAGTGCCGTCTACCCCCGGAGACGCCCAAGCCAGTTGAGACTTGGTCCTTGGTGGTCCGCAGCAGAAATGCTGGGAACAAAAGGATGTGGTCGACAAGGTGGTGAGGTCCCACTCTTGGTGTACGAGTGAACGAGGTGAAGCCTCTTAAGGATGGCGGCGCGATTATTCGCACACCCTCTGTTGCCGAGTGGAAGAAGATGGTGGAAAACACTAAGTTTAGTGAAGTTGGGCTAGAGGTGAGCGTGAATGACAAGCTTGGGCCAAAGGTGGTTGTCCAGGGCGTTCACTCACAGGTTACCCCCTGATGAATTCATGGGTGATTTATACGAGATGAACCTCAAAGACAGTAATGTCTCCTGAGGCCTTTAAGAAAGGGAGTCCGAATGGTCAGCAAACCGTGGGGAATGAATGCTGAAGCAGCCGTCAATGTTGTGCTAGAGGGTGATGGCATTGCCATGCAGTCTCTACTTGACGTTGGCTGCTGCTACATTAAGTGATTTTCGTTTCGATTGCGAAACTTGTGACCCAGTTATGAGCTGCTTCCGTTGTCTGGGCTTCGACCATAAAGTGGCGGATTGCAGGGCCAAACACGATGTATGTCGTCGTTGCGGCCAAATGGGGCATCGCGTGGCTAAGTGCACGAGTGCACTGAACTTGCCGAAATTGTGCGTTTAAAGGACAGACTTCGGAGCATCTAATGATGTCTTCGGCCTGTCCGATTTATAGTGCAATTGTCGCGAGGGCCAACGCTAGACATTAATATGGCTAGCAAAATCCTCAGTTGAACTGCCAAGGGTCGTACGCAGTCATGTGTGATGTTGGAGCGTTAATGTGTGAGAGGGGTAGTGTTGTGGACCTCTTGCAGGAGCCCTACGCAACCAATGGTTGTGTACGCGGCTTACCCGCTAATATGCGAGTTTTTCCTGATTGCAGGGCCGCAACCGCTATAGTTGTGAATGAGGTCGGTATCGAGTGCACATTAGTGAATTCGACCGATTATGGTGTATGTGTTTGTATGCATGGCCATTTTGGCAAAATTTTAGTAGCGAGTGAATGTATTGCAAGTTCGGGGTTCCCCTCGAACCGTATTTACAGTATATGGATGAGGTGCTACTACTGGCGAGTAGCGTTCCAATCATCGTTGGTATTGATGCGAATGCGTCGTCCCCCATGTGGTTCAGCAAGATATCTAGACAAGCGTCTGGGTATCAGAATCACATTAGGGGTGAGGCTCTAGCCGAGTGGGCCGTATCCCAGGATGTGGTTCGTTAACGAACCCAGTGAGTGGTACACGTTTGATGGTCCGATGGGTAAAAGTGACATAGATGTCACCCTGGTGAATGAAGCAGCGATGCGTGCGTTTGCATTTCAATGGTGTGTCCTGGGTGGGTAGGTGTGGTGATCACAATCCCATTGAGGTTGTTGTCTCTTACACTCCTACAGTGAATGAAAGTGTTGGGGTAATTGCTGGCGTACTTGTGGTGTGGTTGGGCTCAATATGAGCTGTTTGTTAGGCTGGCGGTATTGGAAGTTCCGCTTGGAACCTTCAGTGCCATGACTGTGGATGAGCAGGTCGTGTGTGTGAATAGGTGGGTGACGAGTGTGAATGATCGCATGCTTGAGAGACGTCGCAAGATGAATCTGAAGCGTGTGAGGTGGTGGACGCGTGAGCTCTGCGTTAAGCGGAGGATGTTTCGAACTCTGCGGAAGCGATTCCAAAGAGCCAAATCATCCAATGCTAGTAGCGTAGACCAACTCAGGGCTTCTTATAGTCAATGTATGATTGAGTACAAGCATATGCTTGTTAGTGTGAAAGAAGCTGAGTGGCGTTCATTTGTGGAACGCAATAGGGACGACCCAGGGGGTCGTGTCTATCGGGTAGTGCGAGGTAGAGGTAGAGAAACTGGTGTGTGTAATTTGAATGTCGAAGGCTCACAGCTGACGGCATGGAGTGAATGTATGAATGCATTGCTGAATGAATTTTACGCTAGGGCGGAGAGACAGGATATGCCGCCTTTGGCGGACTATACTGTTGAACCCCTTCGGGATGGTGAATTGGTGTCGGCTTTTAAGAGATTAAAATCGAGGAAGTCGCCGGGTATGGATGGTTTCACTGGGGAAATGTGTAAGTCAGTCTGGAAGGCAATTCCAGAGTATATGAGTGCGTTGTATGGAAGGTGTGTGAACGATGGATGCTTCCCCAGTGAATGGAAATGTGCGAGAGTGATTGTGCTCTTGAAGTCGCCGGATAGGGTCAGAAATAATCCTCGCTCTTATCGGGGTATCAGTCTCCTTCCAGTTCTTGGAAAAGTTCTGGAGAGAGTCATGATAGAAAGGCTTCTGGGTGAATGGTGAAATGTCCGATAGCCAATTTGGCTTTAGGCAGGGTAGGTCTACAGAGGATGCGTGGCGATTTGTTAGAGACTCTGTTGAGTCCAGCAACTCTACGTATGTCCCAGGAGTTTTGTGAGATTTTAAGGGTGCGTTTGACTACCTGAGTTGGGTGAGTGTTTTGAGTCGACTAGGTGAATGTGACTGCCGGGAGCTAGCTCTTTGGAGGAGTTATTTCTCAGGCAGGAGAGCGATTGCGGTAGGGCAACGTGAGTGTCACTGTAGATGTTGTTCGTGGCTGTCCGCAGGGCTCCATCTGTGGTCCATTTATTTGGAACATTATGATGGATACTCTGCTACGGCAGCTTCAACGCATTTGCAAGTGTTGTGTATGCGACGATCTGCCATGTTGATTGAAGGGCGATCGCGTGCTGAGATTGAGGCAAGTGCGAGGGCGTGCCTGCGCACTGCTTGCGAATGGGGCGACAGTGTTGGCGTCAGTTTGGCAATGGATAAGACGGTGACAATGCTACTCAAGGGTAGATTGTCTGCCAGTCGGCCTCCAGTTGTCCGGCTAAATGACGTTAGCTTGAGGTATGTCAGGGTAGTTAAATATCTTGGCATTACCTTTAGTGAGAGGATGTGTTTTACGCCTCATCTCACCGGTCTCAGGGCTCGATTGCTTGGTGTGGTTGGACAAGTACGTCGAATTTTGAGAAGTGATTGGGGTCTCAGCAGGAGAGCCGTTCGTACAATATACAGCGGGCTGTTTGTTGCGTGCGCAGCATATGGTTCGTCTGTGTGGTACGATATGGCTACGACTGTTGTGGGCAGAAAGAAAGTGCTGGCTTGCCAGAGGGTGATTCTGCTAGGGTGTATGCCTGTGTGCCGCACTGTTTCTACGGAAGCAATGCAGGTACTGTTAGGTGTAGCCCACTTGACTTGGAGATCAGGCGACGTGCCCTGCTCTACAAGATTAAGAGGCGGTTACCATTGCTGCAGAATGAATGGTTGTGTGATAGGGATGTGGAGAGCTTAGGGCTTAGTGAATGCAAGAAGCTGATGAATGAGTGTGTACTGTCTGACTGGCAAGTCAGATGGGATACAAGTGTGAATGGACGGGTCACTCACGAATACATTCGTGATGTCACGTTTGTAGTAGGCCGACCAGACTTTGGTTTCAACCTTAGCCTTGGATTCCTGTTGACTGGCCATGGCTCTCTCAATGCATTTTTGCATCTGAGAAACCTGGCTGATAGTCCACAATGCCCTTGTGGCTCGGCTGTAGAGACATGGAAGCATGTTCTCTGTGAGTGCCCACTGTATGATGACATACGGTGTCTGCATGTTTTTGGGATATTACAGGTTAGTGGGGGTTTTGACGTCAGTCAAGCGCTCTCCACTAGTGATAGGGTAAATAGACTGAATGAGTTTGCTCGCACTGCATTTGCGAGACGCCGGATGTGCGTTACTGGAGGTTGAAATGAATGTGTACTGTATGACTTATGTTTGTTTGTGGAGTCTGAATCGGGGTGTATGAAAGGGAAGGGGTGCTTAGTGGTTCTCGTGAGCTGTCAGTGTCGTGCTTGTGCTGAACTGATGAGCTTGAAGCTGGCTGCACCCGTGTGGTTGACGGGTCTTAGAATCTCACCACAGTGTATCTCTACTTGTCGTATGAGGCGACTAAATGAGACAATGGTTGCTGGTCCCGAGCTGTTAGCTAAGACTGGCATCACCCGTGTGGTTGGCGGGTCTTAGAATTCCACCACAGTGCATCTCTGCTTGTCGTACGAGGCGACTGAACGAGGTACCTGGGTTGCCAGTCCCGAGCTGTAGAGCTAAAACTGGTCACACCCGTGTGGTGGTCGAGTCTTAGAATTTCACCACAGTTGCCTCCGCTTGTCGTATAAGTCGACTAAAAGAGGTAGCGTCAGCAACGCTTAACTGTTTGGAGTTTAGTTTGCAAGTACGTTATAGTACGAAGTCTGATCAGAGGCTAATTTCTGAACCACGAGGATCGGGAGCCCATGGAACTTGTTCCGTCCCGATCAGCGGATGCGGACCTTTGGGGAGAATCGTGGTAGCTGTGTGTTTACCGTCCATGCGGATATAAGCTGTGCTCGGCGTGGAGTTGCGCAATACAACCGGTTGCCGTGATACCATAGATCGGAAGAGGATTAGGTGGGCCTCGCTCCCCACAAAGGAAGAAGTAACAACCCAAACATGTTGAAACTTCAGATTTGTACTAGCGGAAGAGTTCTCCGCCAGGGCGCTGATTGACGCTTAATTCATATCCTGTGCTTGGCACCGTTAGATAGAGCCATCATGGCAGGTGCTCACGTTAAACCCCATAGACATTATTGTCCCTATCTACTCAGTCAGAGTTTTGCCGCCGTCGTTTGCAGACGTTTTGCCTTCGTGCGCGCCACGCCGCTGCTATTGTACGTCCGCATTGCGCTTTGTTTCGCTCTTTCGCGCTCATTTAGTGACGAATTATAGAAACATTTAGCCGTGAATACGGTAAATTTGGTGCTTGGTATTTTGCACGTGTGCAAGCAGCTTAACTTTTGTTGGGTCTCTTGAAAAAAGCTCTTAAAAAAGCTGAGTGAACACGTGGTTGGCGAAACTTACTTGTTTTGTTTTGTGTGACCTGTCTAGCATAGTTTCAAAAGTTGATTTCCTTTGGATTGTGTCCCCGCGAACACTCGAACTATTAAAAGCGTTTAGTGCATATTTGTTCCTTTAGGGAGCTATGTCTTCCATTCGGAGCAGTATTGCGGGTGGCGCTAGTGACTCCAGTGATGCAGGAGGCCGAAACATGAGTCATAGGTGCCGGCGTGGACGCGGCAAATCTAAGATGCGCTCACCCATAATAGTGAGCAGTGACTAGGCGACGTCGGCGAAACGGCCTTCCGCTTCATATGTCGATGTAAATGTTGATTCAGCTGGCACTACTGGAGCCGTTTTCGCTGCCACCACTGGAGGCACTGTTGCCGCTGCAGACACTGGACCCATTGGAGCCACTGGAGCCACGGGATCCACTGGATCAATTGGAGCCACTGGAACCACGGGAGCCACTGAAACCACGGGAGCCACCGCAGCAGCTCATGAAGGAGTAACTGCAGAAACCGCCGCTAGTGCGGCCGCAGCCTTCGCCCTCCCGTCTCCTGCTGGCATGTCCGCCGCCGCCCGACTTGGAGGTGCTACCCACAGCGCCGGTCCCAAGAGGAATGCTGCGTCAGTGATAGTGGAAAGTGGCACGTATTCCATATTATCGGCACTTGCGAGCTTCGACGAAGTCTTGCGCAATGCAGTACTGTGAGATGGAATTATGCCGGAGGTCCCACGCACTGTGCTGGAAGCTGCGGGCAATGTAAAGGAGCTAGCAACAGCTCTTACGCTCAAGAATGCGGTGCTGGAGGAAAAGCTTGCGATGCCCTGTCCTACAGCTGCACAGTTCGGTGCGCCGACAAGTGCCTACGCTGCCACCCATTTAGCCATCCTCCTGCTGCCCGAAGACCCGTTGAAACGTGGTCGGCAGTAGTGACGAGTCGGGACCCAAAGGTTTCGGGTAAGGAGATCGCCGATAAGGTGATGAGGCAAGTTGCTCCGGCCCTAGGTGTGCGAGTTCACGAGGTGCGTGTGAGTGAAGCGAGGCGGTGCCGTTATCAGCACCCCTTCCGTTAACGAGATGGAAAAGATCGTTGTGAACAAAAAAATTCAACGAGGTCGGCCTTGATGTTGAGTAGAACCGAGGAATCCGGTCGAGAATCACGGTGTTTGACGTTGACACTGCCATACTCCCGGAGGTTTTTATGGAGGAGCTATACGAGAATCATTTTAAGGGAGAATTCTCGCCGTCAGCATTTGCAAAGATGGTGCATCTGGAGACGAAGCCGTGGTCGGTCACTGACGGTGCCAGAGTCAATCTGACACTCGAATGTGATGAAAAGGCGCAAGCGGTGCTTGATAAGACCTGCCGGGTCGCCTACGTATGCGCAACGCTGGTTCGACCATAAGGTTTCCCAATGCCGTTTGAAGAGCGAAGTATGCCGCCAGTGCGGGCAGACAGGTCATGTAGCTGCGAAATGCACAAACCCGGTGGACTGCCGAAACTGTCATTTCAAGGGGCTCCGCTCTGGGCACTATATGCTGTCGGAAACGTGCCCAATATACGGCGCTGTCTTAGCGAGGGTGCAAGCTAGACATTAAAATGTTTAGCTCCATCCAAGCTAATTGTGGTCGAGCCGCTACCATTGAACTCTTAGTTCGTCGATCGTACGTCGATGCCTTTCACCGCATTACAGGCATTCCATCTGGAATACGTGTATTTGCTGATCGACGTTCGGAAGGCTGCCATCTTTGTAAATGACCTAGATGCCATCTGCATGCCAATTGAGCCTCATTAACAGACTTTGGTATATGCGTGAGTGTCACAAGTGGTTTCGGGGAAATCTTCCTGTGTGCCATGTATTTTCAGTTTAACACTGAAATTGAGCCGTAGCTAACGTATATGTATGAGGTCCTATCACTAGCGGATAGGATTCCTGTTATCTTTGGCCTTGACGCGAATGCAGTGTCCCTCATGTGGTTTAGTAAGGGCTTTCGGTCTGACCGGAACGATCTAAACCACAACCGGGGTGAGCTGCTGTCCGAGTGGATCGTATGAACTCGCGCCAGTGTGTTAAACGTGCCCTGCAGCCGTTTCACGTTCGATGGAACGAACGGACACAGCGACATCGATGTGACCATTGCCAGCGAAGCAGTTGAGAGCTTTGCTCCTGCCGTCATGCCGTCATGGAACCTCAGAAATGCTAGATGGCAGATGTTTAGCAATGAGTTGGCTCGTGAAGTAGGTGACCAATCAGTTTTCGTTGGGTCACTGGATGACCAGGCGTCAGCACTGCGCACCCTTGTCCAGTCCCGAGCTGTAGAGCTAAAACTGGTCTCACCCGTGTGGTGGTCGAGTCTTAGAATTTCACCACAGTTGCCTCCGCTTGTCGTATGAGTCGACTAAAAGAGGTAGCGTCAGCAACGCTTAACTGTTTGGAGTTTAGTTTGCAAGTACGTTATAGTACGAAGTCTGATCAGAGGCTAATTTCTGAACCACGGGGATCGGGAGCCCATGGAACTTGTTCCGTCCCGATCAGCGGATGCGGCCCTTTGGGGAGAATCGTGGTAGCTGTGTGTTTACCGTCCATGCGGATATAAGCTGTGCTCGGCGTGGAGTTGCGCAATACAACCGGTTGCCGTGATACCATAGATCGGAAGAGGATTAGGTGGGCCTCGCTCCCCACAAAGGAAGAAGTAACAACCCAAACATGTTGAAACTTCAGATTTGTACTAGCGGAAGAGTTCTCCGCCAGGGCGCTGATTGACGCTTAATTCATATCCTGTGCTTGGCACCGTTAGATAGAGCCATCATGGCAGGTGCTCACGTTAAACCCCATAGACATTATTGTCCCTATCTACTCAGTCAGAGTTTTGCCGCCGTCGTTTGCAGACGTTTTGCCTTCGTGCGCGCACGCCGCTGCATTGCCGCATTGCGCTTTGTTTCGCTCTTTCGCGCTCATTTAGTGACGAATTATAGAAACATTTAGCCGTGAATACGGTAAATTTGGTGCTTGGTATTTTGCACGTGTGCAAGCAGCTTAACTTTTGTTGGGTCTCTTGAAAAAAGCTCTTAAAAAAGCTGAGTGAACACGTGGTTGGCGAAAACTTGTTTTTGGTGTGTGACCTGTCTAGCACAGTTTCAAAAGTTGATTTCCTTTGGATTGTGTCCCCGCGAACACTCGAACTATTAAAAGCGTTTAGTGCATATTTGTTCCTTTAGGGGAGCTATGTCTTCCATTCGGAGCAGTATTGCGGGTGGCGCTAGTGACTCCAGTGATGCAGGAGGCCGAAACATGAGTCATAGGTGCCGGCGTGGACGCGGCAAATCTAAGATGCGCTCACCCACAATAGTGAGCAGTGACTAGGCGACGTCGGCGAAACGGCCTTCCGCTTCATATGTCGATGTAAATGTTGATTCAGCTGGCACTACTGGAGCCGTTTTCGCTGCCACCACTGGAGGCACTGTTGCCGCTGCAGACACTGGACCCATTGGAGCCACTGGAGCCACGGGATCCACTGGATCAATTGGAGCCACTGGAACCACGGGAGCCACTGAAACCACGGGAGCCACCGCAGCAGCTCATGAAGGAGTAACTGCAGAAACCGCCGCTAGTGCGGCCGCAGCCTTCGCCCTCCCGTCTCCTGCTGGCATGTCCGCCGCCGCCCGACTTGGAGGTGCTACCCACAGCGCCGGTCCCAAGAGGAATGCTGCGTCAGTGATAGTGGAAAGTGGCACGTATTCCATATTATCGGCACTTCCGAGCTTCGACGAAGTCTTGCGCAATGCAGTACTGTGAGATGGAATTATGCCGGAGGTCCCACGCACTGTGCTGGAAGCTGCGGGCAATGTAAAAGGAGCTAGCAACAGCTCTTACGCTCAAGAATGCGGTGCTGGAGGAAAAGCTTGCGATGCCCTGTCCTACAGCTGCACAGTTCGGTGCGCCGAGAAGTGCCTACGCTGCCACCCATTTAGCCATCCTCCTGCTGCCCGAAGACCCGTTGAAACGTGGTCGGCAGTAGTGACGAGTCGGGACCCAAAGGTTTCGGGTAAGGAGATCGCCGATAAGGTGATGAGGCAAGTTGCTCCGGCCCTAGGTGTGCGAGTTCACGAGGTGCGTGTGGTGAAGCGAGGCGGTGCCGTTATCAGCACCCCTTCCGTTGACGAGATGGAAAAGATCGTTGTGAACAAAAAATTCAACGAGGTCGGCCTTGATGTTGAGTAGAACCGAGGAATCCGGTCGAGAATCACGGTGTTTGACGTTGACACTGCCATACTCCCGGAGGTTTTTATGGAGGAGCTATACGAGAATCATTTTAAGGGAGAATTCTCGCCGTCAGCATTTGCAAAGATGGTGCATCTGGAGACGAAGCCGTGGTCGGTCACTGACGGTGCCAGAGTCAATCTGACACTCGAATGTGATGAAAAGGCGCAAGCGGTGCTTGATAAGACCTGCCGGGTCTACATCAAGTGGTTCGACCATAAGGTTTCCCAATGCCGTTTGAAGAGCGAAGTATGCCGCCAGTGCGGGCAGACAGGTCATGTAGCTGCGAAATGCACAAACCCGGTGGACTGCCGAAACTGTCATTTCAAGGGGCTCCGCTCTGGGCACTATATGCTGTCGGAAACGTGCCCAATATACGGCGCTGTCTTAGCGAGGGTGCAAGCTAGACATTAAAATGTTTAGCTCCATCCAAGCTAATTGTGGTCGAGCCGCTACCATTGAACTCTTAGTTCGTCGATCGTACGTCGATGCCTTTCACCGCATTACAGGCATTCCATCTGGAATACGTGTATTTGCTGATCGACGTTCGAAGGCTGCCATCTTTGTAAATGACCTAGATGCCATCTGCATGCCAATTGAGCCGCTCATTACAGACTTTGGTATATGCGTGAGTGTCACAAGTGGTTTCGGGGAAATCTTCCTGTGTGCCGTGTATTTTCAGTTTAACACTGAAATTGAGCCGTAGCTAACGTATATGTATGAGGTCCTATCACTAGCGGATAGGATTCCTGTTATCTTTGGCCTTGACGCGAATGCAGTGTCCCTCATGTGGTTTAGTAAGGGCTTTCGGTCTGACCGGAACGATCTAAACCACAACCGGGGTGAGCTGCTGTCCGAGTGGATCGTATGAACTCGCGCCAGTGTGTTAAACGTGCCATGCAGCCGTTTCACGTTCGATGGAACGAACGGACACAGCGACATCGATGTGACCATTGCCAGCGAAGCAGTTGAGAGCTTTGCTCCTGCCGTCATGCCGTCATGGAACCTCAGAAATGCTAGATGGCAGATGTTTAGCAATGAGTTGGCTCGTGAAGTAGGTGACCAATCAGTTTTCGTTGGGTCACTGGATGACCAGGCGTCAGCACTGCGCACCCTTGTTCAATGTGTGTGGGACAGTGTGCTCGGCCGAAAACCCATGAGAGCTCGTCGTCGTGGTATAGTTTGGTGGACTGCCGAGCTATCCTCGAAACGCCGAGAGGTCAGAAGACTTAGACGACGGCTCCAGGATGCCCGTCGCCGTGCTAGCGATGGGGCTGAGCAGCTTGCCACTGAGGTTTTCCACAGCACAGTACAAAAAGCTTATCCTGTCAACCAAAAATGAAGACTGGCGCCGCGTCAAGAAGTTACGGAGCATGCACTTACCTGGACTCGACGGTATAACCGGGGTTATAGCCAAAGAGGTGTGGCGTGCCATCCCTCAGTACATGATGTCGCTTTATTCTCGCTGCTTAGCTGAGCAATACTTCCCGATTGAGTGGAAATGCCCGCGGGTAGTTCCGTTGCTCAAGGGACCCGACAAGGTGAGGCATAATCCCTCATCTTATCGGGGCTTATGCCTGTTGCCGGTGTTTGGCAAGATACTGGAGGGAATCATGGTGAATCGCCTGGAAGAAGGGCTCGGCGATGGTCATAGGTGGCAATTTGTGTTCCGATCAGGACGCTGCACTGAAGACGCTTGGAATCATGTTAAGGAAGCTGTCGCTGCCTGTAGGACGCGATATGCGCTCGGCATTTTCGTCGACTTCAAGGGTGCCTTTGAACACGTAGAGTGAAACGCAGTACTGCGACGCCTTCTTGATCTTGAGTGCAGAGAAGCCGGTTTATGGAGGAGCTTCTTCTCAGACAGGGGCGCAAAAATGGTCAGCAGTCATGGAGAAGTCACTGTTCCGGTGACACGAGGTTGCCCACAGGGGTCCATCAGTGGTCCGTTTATTTGGAACCTCATGATGGACGTGCTTCTTCAGCGCTTGTGCAGCGCACTGTGTGTTCAGCGCGTATGCAGATGACTTGTTTCTTATTATCGAGGAAAACTCACGCCTTGATCTTGAGAGGAATGGCGAGCAGATAATGTCCATCGTGGGCGCATGGGGAGCTGAGGCTGGTGTTGCGGTGTCAACCTGTAAAACAGCAACCATGCTCCTGAAGGGCTTTTTGTCCGACAGGAGGCACCCGTCTGTGCGGTTTGCTGGAGCTGGCTTGCCGTACGCAAAAAGTATCCGTTACCTTGACATTATAGTCCAGCGAGCGACTGAATTTCAATGCGCATATTGCATCTTTACGGGATAAGTTGAGCGGAGTCGTCAGAGCATTGGCACGCGTTCTTCGAGTTGACTGGGGTGTCAGTTCTCGCGACAAGCGGACAATATATGCTGGACTCATGGTGCCCTGTGCACTTTATGGTGCCTCGGTTTGGTATTACATGACGTCAAGCCAGAGTGTTGCCAAGAAGCGCCTTCTGAGCTGCCAAAGGCTTATCTTGCTTGGATGCCTACCGGTATGTCGCACAGTGTCCACTGCTGCACTTCAGACCCTTGCAGGAGCACCCCACTTGACTTGGTTGCCAAAAATTGGCAATCAGATTTAACTTACACGCATGGCGCAGATCTGACGAAACTTTCATTGAAGTTGAGATTGGCGCGACTAGATGAATGCATGCTGGAAGCATGGCAGTACAGATGGAGTCGGACTGAAGTTCACGGTAGTGTGACTCGCTGTTTCCTCCCAGATGTCTGTGCCGCCTTCAAAAATCGAAACTTTGGTTTCTCTATGAAAGCTGGATTTATTCTGACTGGTCATCGTTCGCTGAACGCGTTTCTCCATACAAGGGCCCTCAGTGACACGGCCGCATGTTTTGCGGTGCGGAGTCAGAGGACTGGCTCCACGTTTTGTGTGAATGCCCACTGTATGCCGATCTGCGTAACCTCGATGAACTTGGAATCCAAATGGATAATGGACAATGGAACGTCTCTGCAGTTACACAGGATGAAGACAGGATGCGGCAACTGGACATGTTTGCCCGATGCCCTTTTCTCACCGCGCTTGGGCACAATTGCGGATTGTGGGCGGCAAGTCCCGACCTAGAGAGCTGTCCAGTCCTGGACCTCAGTCTAAACTGGCTCACCCGTGTGGTTGGCGGGTCTTAGAATATCCACCACAGTAGTAGGCTTGTCGTACGCAGACGACTAAAAGTGCCGGTATCGTTTCCCAAATCCGAGCCAGTCGGGGCCAAAGGAGAGCCCACAGAGCTCATAAGTCGGTACCACGGGTTTGGGCGGTTGTTCAAGCACTGCCTATTTGAGGTTGTCCCCCTTGTGGGAGTATCGTGGTGGCTGTGGTTGCACCCAAAACGCTTGTAGAGGCCCCTATCTTTAGGATCCTCGACGTGGAGTTGCGGTCTCAACCGGATGCTGTGATCCCAACAGATCAGCAGAGATGGTAAGATACATCTCCACAAAGGGTGGATGCATATCCGACAATATGTATTTATTTTGGTACCTAAAGGCTAAGTTGCTTCGGTGGTGTTCATAGCATCGTCGCTTTTTGATCCTTCGATGTCGGCTCTTCCTATCATTGTGAAGCAAAATTCACCAAGCGTTGGATTGTTCACCCATGCAAGGGAACGTGAGCTGGGTTTAGACCGTAGTGAGACAGGTTAGTTTTACCCTACTAATGACAAAACGTTGTTGAGACAGCATTCCTGCGTAGTACGAGAGAAGACCGCAGGTACGGACCAATGGCACAATACTTGTTCGAGCGAACAGTGGTATGACGCTACGTCCGTTGGATTATGCCTGAACGCCTCTAAGGTCGTATCCGTGCTGGACTGCAATGATAAATAAGGGGGCAATTTGCATTGTATGGCTTCTAAACCATTAAAAGTTTATTAATCATTTAATAGACGATAATGGATGTGATGCCAATGTTACAAATAACATTGGGAGGATCTTCGATCACCTGGTGCCGCGCTAGTTATATATTAAAACATTATTTAATACAATAACAAAGCCTTGAATCAATTGTAAACGACTTTTATAACAGGCAAGGTGTTGTAAGTGGTTGAGCAGCTGCCATACTGCGATCCACTGAAGCTTATCCTTTGATTGATGATTCGATAAAAACATCAAAATTCATAAAATAATATATATATATGTAATATAGATATATATACAAAATGTATATATAAATATTTACATATATAAATATTTAAAATATATGCATATATATTGCATATATATATGTGCATATATATTTAAACATATATAAATGTACGTATTAAGAATAAAAAGTATGAATAATATACACTAGTCTTAAAACTTGCCCGATATTTGGGAAATATATATTATGATGATGCGATATAATGTATGTATATATTATATTAATATATAACAATGATACAATTTATAAATAAAATTAGAAGAAAATGAAATTGGTTTACTATGGTAAAGTTTATCCTTTTGCTTAAAGATTCGATAAAAATGTAATTTTATGAACATCAAAACACTTAAGATATACAAATATATATAAATATTTAATATATGTGTGCATACATATATTAACGTTTAAATAATGAAAAGTATATATACTTATATATACTAATTTAAGAAATTGCCCGGCTAAAAAAAGTTGGTTATAAATAACTCACTTGTAGCAATAGAATGTGTCTTCGTATTTATGCTCAGAATGAGAAGATAATAAATAATTATTAAATTTCACAATAATATAATTTCAATAATATTATGTACATGATTGGCTTACTATGTATGTTACATAATATGGATATATACAAAAAATTAAATATTTGGGAGATTGAATATATCTAAATGTGGAATGTCAAGAAAATAATTGAAAAAACAAATTTGGTATAGCGGTGTGTTATGATGGTTTACTAAACATAGAAAGTTTAGCAGTGTGATATATGGTTTAGTGAACAAGTAATGTTTAGCGATATGTTATGTGGTTTATTGAACAAATAAAGTTTAGCAGTGCGTTATGTATTGAAAAAATTTTGTATTGCGGTGTGTTATGATGGTTGTAAGGATGTTACGCTGGGGTGATACTCAGCCGCCAGGTAGTTTCCGCAAGTAATTTATATTTATGCAGAAACTGCCTAAATTCAAAAGGGGGAGAATAACCCAAAGAGTGCACGCCAGTCGTTTATATTTAATTTCAGATTCTTTCTTCTTTATTTGTTCTATTCGCGTGAAACTCATACACGAGAAGAGAACCGCTTTGTAGTTTTTGTTGCTTACAAAGGAAACCCCCTTCAGCATGACTATTTCTAATCTTAGCTAATATTTATTTAAAGCTGCCGCCATTAAACTCACTTCTATTACCGCTGGAAATCTCTGGAACTTCTAATCGCCTCCTTGCCTTCCTTCTGTTCTCGTCCGCTTGTAGTTACAGCACTTAACTCGCGTTCTCACTTTCGTTCTTCGCTACCCTGCGGTCGCTGACCAAGTCCCCGTTCAGTTGTCCCGGGTTATCCATGTTACTTCTTGCTTTCCTTATTCAGCTGATTTATGTTGCTCAGCGGCGGCCAGGATCGGTTCGCTGGCGGCGCCGCCGCTGCTCTCTTCCGCAACATTCGCCCTGGCCGTCGCACAGGCGCTCTTAAGTAGAGCTTTTGATGCTGGATGTACTCTTCGCTGCAGCTTCTGTTCGCACTGTTGCGCTCTTATGCGCTTTCGCTCTTTGCTGCCTTTTACGAAATAGCTGTTTTCATTCGGTGTCCGGTCACCACCCATTCTTTTAATTCTTTCTTGCTTACGTGCTTATACTATTATTATTATTCTATTATTATACTATTGCTATTATTTCTACGGCTATGCTTATTACTATGCTTATAACTATGTCTATATCTATTATTATATCTCTATCTATATCTATTATTATACTTATGTGACGGGCTGACGTTCTACTCCTCCCCCCACCCTTCTCCGCATAGGGTGATCGTTACCCCGCTCCGGCTGTAGGTCACCCTATAAGCTATCCCTTCATGTCGGAAGGTCGTGCGCTCCCTCCTTTTTTGACCCTTCCCGGCTGCTTCCTTCCTTCGTACTTCCTCCACCACGGGCTTTGGCATCCTTGTGGCGAGTGTCCTGTTCACCTATCTTGTGGGCGGTTTCACCCATTGTGAGCCGCCTGGTGTTTGCCGGGGTGATGTGCCAGGGGCGACCCATCGCCGCCTTGCCAAGAGTTCGTCCCCGTCTCGCTTCGTCCACCCTCTTTTGGCGATAGCTCCTCCTCCAGCCAGTCGATGTCCGACAAATCGTCGAATATTGACTCATCCGCGTCACCTCGAGCACGGGAGTTGCGTAATCGCTCCGCCCGGACGCCGGCTCGGGGTGATCCTCGAGTTCGACGCCCGTCGGGTTTTCCGCGTTCTCCCGGCTCACTCTCTCGGCTGCCCTTTGCGCCTCGTGCGCTGCCAACGCCTCTCTCACGGCGGCTGTGGTTTCTTGGCGCCATATCGCCTCGCGCTCCTTCACCATGGCGTCCATCTCCTGCCTCAGCGCCTCCTCGCGCTTCTGCATCGCCGCCTCCATTTCCCTGCCCCAGCGCCTCCTCGCGCTTCTGCATCGCCGCCTCCGTCTCCTGCCTCAGCGCCTCCTCGCTCTTCTGCACGACCTGTGCCATCGCGTGCCTTGCCATCCACACTGCCGGTGTGCTCGTTGTCTCGGGCTACCCCTGGGCGATGATTCCGGCACGCTGACTCCGGTCCAATGGGCACGTGACCTTGGTGCCTCGATTCGCACTGTCGTGACCTTTTGCTCCCGTATCATCACGTACCCATTGTAGTACCTTGCCTCCTCTTCCACCCAGTGTCGGCGCTTGTTGCTGCAGTACTCCCGCCGCCCCGGGATCTCTGTCGTTACTCGTGCCTGCTCTGGGTTTGGTCTTCCTCCTCGTCGATTGACCACCCGTTTTGGCCCCATTCAGTCCCGGCTTCCTCCTCCGACTCCTCCCCCACTCGGTCTCGGATCTTTCATCCTCGCATGGGTCGTACATTCCACGCGGGCTGCTATTCTCCGGCTGCAGGCTGCCGTCCTCCGAGTCCGAGCTCCAGCACTATCACGTCCTGATCTGCCATAGTATATTTTTCCTAGGGATGATAAGAGAAATAGAAAATATTGAGTGATTAGCGAGTATACAAACTATAGTCGTTTCTTTTATCCCAAATCTTCCGCCACCGAGGGCGAGGGCGAAAAAGCCTCTGCTTGGACCTCTGTGTTGTCGGATTCGACCTTGATATTCTTTTAACTGCAATACCCGCCATCTTTTGTTTTTCGTTCGCCTTCCTTCCTTAGGCGCACAACGTTTGGAGATGAACTTCACCACGCGATATGGTCCATAAAATCTTGGTGCTAGTTTCGCTGCGAATCCTTCCGCTACGTTAGACAGCTGGTGGCGTTTTACCCATACCAGCGTATTCAGCCTGGGACGCCATCTCATGTTACCTACTACTAACCTACTAACCTACTCTGATCCATTGACGCTTTTTGCAGGTTATTTCGCACTACCTCAAAAACTTCCCGCATACGATCCGCCTTTTCCTTCGGAGATTGAGAACAATTCCCAGAGATGACTGTCATTGCATCGTATAATGACGATGGTAACCGTGGCTCTCTGCCCTGAACTAAAAATGCTGGAGAGAAACCTGTGGAGTCCGATACGTTGGAGTTCACTGCCAGAGATATTTCGGGTATCAGTTCGTCCCACGAGTTCTGATGTCCGTCCACGTATTGTGCGATCATGGTCTTAACAGTCCTGTTTGTCCTTTCCATTGGGTTTTGTTGTGGGCAATATGGTGCCGTATGTTGAATCTCAATCCCCATCTCTGTCATGAAGGTTTTAAAAGCTTTGCTGGTGAACTGTGTTCCATTGTCGCACACCAGCATCCTCGAGACTCGAATCGACTTAGTATCCGCTCTCTGAATGCCAACTGTAGTGTTGCCGATGGCGCTCGTTTTAAGGGGATTAGCTCCACCCATTTTGAGAATGTGTCATGGAACACTAGAAGCATGGTGTTGCCACGTTTTGATTTCGGCAAGGGCCCTACAAAAAGTCGGCGCATAGCAATGCGAAGGGTTCCGTTGCTTGCCTTGTTAGCATGTGTCCAGCTGGTTTCATTTGATCTGTTTTAAACTTCTGACATGTATCGCAACTATGCACATACCTTGATGCGTCTCGATACATACCTGGCCAAAAATAACGTTGTGCCACGTCGCACGCCCATGTGTCCTGCGGTGGGTGCATTGTGGCATTCCGTTAACACCCTCATACGATGTTTTGTTGGAAGGCACAGCTTCCAGGGTATGTAATCCTCATCCCCCGCTCGATGCCCCATGTGACGATATATCTGATCGTTTTCTACGCCGTAGTCCGGGAACTTCCCTGGAGACTCCCTTATCTTAGTTCGCATGGCGTCTAACCATCTGCACTAGTTTGTTTTTTCAACTGCTTGTGCGCATTCCTCCAGTGGTTGCCTTGATAACGCGTCTGCAACTACTTTGAGACAACCCTTCCTATACTTGACGTCGAACCGGTATTGTTGTAACTCTAATGCCCATCGGGCAATCCGTCCGGATGGGCTCTCTATTGAATTCAACCACTTTAGTGCCATATAATCCGTGATCACTTCGAAGTTGTATCCTTCGAGGTAGCATTTTACTTTGCGGATAGCCCATACTATTGCGAGACATTCCTTCTCCGTTGCTGAGTAATTTTCTTCCGATTTGCCCAGTTTACGGCTTGCATACGCTATCACACGCTCCTGGCCATCCATGTTTTGTGTGAAGACTGCTCCGATGCCATGGTCGCTTGCGTCCGTTTGGAGGACAAATTTCTTCTCAAAGTCTGGGCACGCCAACACTGGAGCTGACGTAAGGCTCATTTTCAGCTTCTCCATCGCCGTTTGCTGTTCTTCGCCCCATGACCACTTCTTTTCTTTCTTTGGCAATTTGGTCATCGGTTGTACCATTAAGGCGAAGCCGGGTACGAATCGTCTGTACCATGACGCCATCCCTAAACATTGTCGTAATTCCCGAATATTCTCTGGAGACTTCAGTTTCCGTATTGCCGCTACCTTCTCCGGGTCGGTGTGTATGCCTCTCGAACTCACCATATGACCTAGGTACGTTAACTCCTTTTGGAAGAATTGACATTTCCTTTTATTTAGTCGTAGTCTCGCTTTCCTAAGTCTTCGAAAAACTTCGCGAAGGTTGTGCACATGGTCCTCCATGCTGGTCCCTATGACGATTTTATCGTCTAAGTACGCGAATGCGTGTGGTTCCATATCTGGACCGATGACCGTGTCCAAAGCTCTCTGGAAGGTTGCTCCCGCGGAATGCAAACCAAATGGCATCACTTTCCATTGGAAGAGACCTCTTCCCGGAACCGTGAATGCGGTACACTCCCTGCTTCCGGCTTCCATCGGGATCTGCCAGAACCAATGTTTAAGGTCTATAGTTGATACGTATTTTGCGTATCGTAGACGTTCCAGTATATGGTTAATCCTCGGCACCGGATACGCATCGGGTATCGATTGTGCGTTGAGTTGGCGGTAATCCACACACATCCGCCAATCGCCTGTCTTTTTCTTCACCAGGACGATCGGGGCGCTGTGTGGGACTTCGTGATGGCTCGATCGCATCATTCTTGATTAACTCGTCTACTTGTTCGTAAATGATTCGCTGCATCGCCGGGTTCTTCGGGTAATACCTCTGCTTGATTGGTCTGTCGTCTTTTAATACAATCCTATGTTCCGCGATGTCGGTTATTCCTTGCAGGTAATCCAACAGTGCGAGTTCTTCTCTGAGAAACGCTATTAGCCGTAGCTCCTCCTTGTTTATCCGGTCGTTTCCCGCACTGTATGGCCTGCAACAATCAGTAGTGCTCACTTCCGGTCTGCCGCATATTCGGCAACATAACACACGCTGATTCGGGCACTCCCTCGCAAAATGACCCTCCTCCGAGCATCGGAAGCATCTCTGCTGGACACCGAATCCGGATGTTTTATGTTCTGTTGTAGCGACTCTATTTGTTACGTTCGCCGTATCCGGCGTGTTCCAGAATAGATTCTGACTGGTTCTTGTTCGTACGTCGTCCATTATTCCGTGGGGTTCTTGCTGGCGTTGGTTGGTTTGGTGGATTTGTCCACTGGTCATCGGGGTCCCATATGACGCCCGCGTACCAGCCAGTCTGGGGATTGTCGCGCCAACCGGGTCTTGCTCCATACTGCGTATCTCTTGCATGGTCCGTGTTGCGATCGTGCCAGTTCATTCGTCGTTCCTGTTCCACCCTTTCCTTCTTCGTAGATTCATATTCTCCGCCAACTCCATCAGTTGCTCCATGTCGCGACAATCAATGCGTCGAATGTAACTCCTGTAGTCTGGCAGCATGTTGTCGTAGGCTCGGCGGAGTTCCTGGTTCTCGTCGTAACCAGCATGATGCGTGAGGGATCGTAGCTCGATTAAATAATCTTTAAACGATTCCCCCCCCCGCTGTCGCCTCTGGTATATTTCTCCTTCCAAGCATTCATAGAACCTTTGAGGTAGAAAAATAGTTAAGAACTTCCTTCTAAATGTCGCCCATGAAGCGTTTCGGGCTCGACTCGACGTCAACCATCGGGCTCCGCGACCTGTAAACATTTCGCCCATCGTTCGGGGCAATTGGTCTATGTCCACCCGTTGGCTATTTGCCGCGTTCTTCCAAATTTTCCAAAAAGTCCAACGGGTCTGAAATGTCCATCGAAGTTAATGTGCCATTTCCGAACGACTTCTGACACCGTTGCTATGGGTCTGGGGCTCCGCTGGGATATTTCACCAAACGTGGGTGTATCAGCAGTATCCCCGGATGTCTCTAACCCTGCTTCTCCGTTTATTCCCATGCGTACGACCGATTCGGTCGTCGTATCCTCTGCATCCTTTGGGTGGCTCGATCCGATTTCCATAGTGTATGCCTATGCTCCCCAACCGCTTGATGCGTTGATGTCACAGGCTTCCTGAAAGCCGTCGTGATGAGTTCACTTTGTATTTCCGGAGCCTTCGCATATTGAGTGTACCCATCGGGCTCCAACGCCTGGGTTTCGCCTATCCTCCGACTCGGTTAGTGATTTAATGCCATCCATTGTTCCCTATGCTCGTTGTAAATCTTCTTTGTCACTGAGAGGAACAAAATCACGAGTACGCTTCTGTTACGCTCCGCACGGTATCGGCAACCAATACGAGCTCCGGTTCACGCTTGGGTGTGATTCGTAACAATTCGTTGACTTCGAATACGTTTCGTATGGTTATCGGCAACCTATACGATCTTTCATTTGCACTCGGGTACTGTTCGCGACACTTCGTTGTCTTTAGTATGCTACGTATGGTTATCGGCAACCTATACGATCTTGCATTCGCACTCGGGTACTTTCCGCGACACTTCGTTTGTTCTGGACACGCTTCGTATGGTAGTCGGCAACCCTATACGATCTCACGTTTATACTCGGTTACACTCCGCAACACTTCGTTTGTCCTCGACACGCTTCGTATGGTAGATCGGCAACCGATACGAGCTCACGTTTATACTCGGTTACACTCCGCAACACTTCGCTTTGTCCTCGACACGTTTCGTATGGTAGTCGGCACTCCTATACGAGCTCCCGTTTACACTCGGTTGAGTTCCGCACCACTTCGACTGCTCTCGGCACACTTCGAATGGTAATCGGTAACCTGTATGAGTTCGCGCTTACACTTGATTACGCTTCGTAACACTTCGTCTGATCTCGACACACTTCGACCCAAAGAGTGTACGCCAGTCGTTTATATTTAATTGCAGATTCTTCTCTTCTTTATTTATTCTATTCTCGTGAAACTCAAATACGAGAAGAGAACCGCTTTGTGGTTTTGTTGCTTACAAAAAGGAACATCTTTAGCCTGACTGTTTTTAATCGAGCTTAATATCTATTTAAGGCTGCCGCCATTAAACTCACTTCAGTTATCGCTGGAAATCTCTGGAACTTTTAATCGCCTTCTTGTCTTCCTTGTCTTCTGTCCATTGTCGTCACAGCACTTCACTCACATTTCTACTTTCGTACCTCGCTACTCTGCGGTCGCTCACCAGGTACCCGTTCATTGTCCCCGGGTTATCCACGTTACCTCTTTGCTTTCCTTATTCAGCTGATTTATGTTGCTCAGCGGCGGTCAAGGTCAGTTCGCTGGCGCGCCGCCGCTGCTCTCCTCCGCAACATTCGCCCCTGGTCGGCGTGAGCTTTTGATGCTGGATGCACTCTTCGCTGCAGCTTCTGTTCGCGCTGTTGCGCTCTTAATGCGCTTTCGCTCTTTTGCTGCCTTTTACGAAATAGCTGTTTTCATTTGGTGTCCGGTCACCACCCATTCTTTTAATTCTTTCTTGCTTACGTGCTTATACTATTATTATTATTCTATTATTATATACTATTGCTATTATTTCTACTAGCTATGTACTATGCTTATAACTATGTCTATATCTATTATTATATCTCTATCTATATCTATTATTATACTTATGTGACGGGCTGACGTTCTACTCCTCCCCCCCCCCCTTCTCCGCATAGGGTGATCGTTACCCGCTCGGCTGTAGGTCACCCTATAAGCTATCCCTTCATGTCGGAAGGTCATGCGCTCCCTCTTTTTTTGACCCTTCCCGGCTGCTTCCTTCCTTCGTACTTCCTCCACCACGGGCTTTGGCATCCTTGTGGCGAGTGTCCTGTTCACCCTATCTTGTGGGCGGTTTCACCCATTGTGAGCCGCCTGGTGTTTGCCGGGGTGATGTGCCAGGGGCGACCCATCGCCGCCTTGCCAAGAGTTCGTCCCCGTCTCGCTTCGTCCACCCTATCTTTTGGCGATAGCTCCTCCTCCAGCCAGTCGATGTCCGACAAATCGTCGAATATTGACTCATCCGCGTCGCACTCGAGCACGGGAGTTGCGTAATCGCTCCGCCCGGACGCCGGCTCGGGGGTGATCCTCGAGTTCGACGCCCGTCGGGTTTCCGCGTTCTCCCGGCTCACTCTCTCGGCTTGCCCTTTGCCGCGCTGCCAACGCCTCTCGGCGGCTGTGGTTTCTTGGCGCCATATCGCCTCGCGCTCCTTCACCATGGCGTCCATCTCCTGCCTCAGCGCCTCCTCGCGCTTCTGCATCGCCGCCTCCATTTCCTGCCCCAGCGCCTCCTCGCGCTTCTGCATCGCCGCCTCCGTCTCCTGCCTCAGCGCCTCCTCGCTCCTCTGCACGACCTGTGCCATCGCGTGCCTTGCCATCCACACTGCCGGTGTGCTCGTTGTCCTCGGGCTACCCCTGGGCGATGATTCCGGCACGCTGACTCCGGTCCAATGGGCACGTGACCTTGGTGCCTCGATTCGCACTGTCGTGACCTTTTGCTCCCGTATCATCACGTACCCATTGTAGTACCTTGCCTCCTCTTCCCACCAGTGTCGGCGCTTGTTGCTGCAGTACTCCCTGCCGCCCCCGGGATCTCTGTCGTTACTCGTGCCTGCTCTGGGTTGCGGCTCTTCCTCCTCCTCGTCGATTGACCACCCGTTTTGGCCCCATTCAGTCCCGGCTTCCTCCTCCGACTCCTCCCACTCGGTCTCGGATCTTTCATCCTCGCATGGGTCGTACATTCCACGCGGGCTGCTATTCTCCGGCTGCAGGCTGCCGTCCTCCGAGTCCGAGCTCAGCACTATCACGTCCTGATCTGCCATAGTATATTTTTTCCCTAGGGATGATAAGAGAATAGAAAATATTGAGAGTGATTAGCGAGTATACAAACTATAGTCGTTTCTTTTATCCCAAATCTCCCGCCACCGATGGCGAGGTCGAAAAAAGCCTCTGCTTGGACCTCTGTGTTGTCGGATTCGCGACCTTGATATTCTTTTTAACTGTGCAATACCCGCCACCTTTGTTTTTCGTTCGCCTTCCTTCCTTAGGCGCACAACGTTTGGAGATGAACGTCACCACGCGATATGGTCCATCGAATCTTGGTGCTAGTTTCGCTGCGAATCCTTCCGCTGCGTTAGACAGCTGGTGGCGTTTTACCCATACCAGCGTATTCAGCCTGGGACGTAACTCTCGCCTTCTCATGTTGTAGTACTTACTCTGATCCATTGACGCTTTTTCAGGTTATTCCGCACTACCTCAAGAACTTCCCGCATACGATCCTTCGAAGAATGAGAACAATTCCCAGAGCCGACTGTCATTGCATCATATAATGACGATGGTAACCGTGGCTCTCTGCCGTGAACTAAAAATGCTGGAGAAAAACCTGTGGAGTCCGATACGTTGGAGTTCACTGCCAGAGATATTTCGGGTATCAGCTCGTCCCACGAGTTCTGATGTCAGTCCACGTATTGTGCGATCATGGTCTTAACAGTCCTGTTTGTCCTTTCCATTGGGTTTTGTTTTGGGCAATATGGTGCCGTATGTTGAATCTCATGTTGCCGATGTCGCTCGTTTTAAGGGGGATTAACTCCACCCATTTTGAGAATGTGTCATGGAACACTAGAAGCATGGTGTTGCCGCGTTTTGATTTCGGCAAGGGCCCTACAAAGTCGGCGCATGGCAACGCGAAGGGTTCCTTTGCTTGCCTTGTTAGCATGTGTCCAGCTGGTTTCATTTGATCTGTTTTGAACTTCTGACATGTATCGCACCTACGCACATACCTTGATGCGTCTCGATACATACCTGGCCAAAAGTAACGTTGTGCCAGCCGTGCCACTGTCTTTCTCACGCCCATGTGTCCTGGGGTGGGTGCATTGTGGCATTCCGTTAAAACCCTCGTACGGTGTTTTGTTGGCACGCACAGCTTCCAGGGTATGTAATCCTCATCCCCCGCTCGATGCCCCATGTGACGATATACCTGATCGTTTTCTGCGACGTAGTCCGGGAACTTCCCTGGAGACTCCCTTATCTTAGTTCGCATGGCGTCTAACCATCTGCACTAGGTTGTTTCCTCAACTGCTTGTGCGCATTCCTCCAGTGGTTGCCTTGATAACGCGTCTGCAACTACGTTGAGACAACCCTTCCTATACTTGACGTCGAACCGGTATTGTTGTAACTCTAATGCCCATCGGGCAATCCGTCCGGATGGGCTCTCTATTGAATTCAACCACTTTAGTGCCATATGATCCGTGATCACTTCGAAGTTGTATCCTTCGAGGTAGCATTTTAGTTTGCGGATAGCCCAAACTATTGCGAGACATTCCTTCTCCGTTGCCGAGTAATTTTTTCTGATTTGCCCAGTTTACGGCTTGCATACGCTATCACACGCTCTTGGCCATCCACGATTTGTGTCAAGACTGCTCCGATGCCATGATCGCTTGCGTCTGTTTGGAGGACAAATTTCTTCTCAAAGTCTGGGCACGCCAACACTGGAGCTGACGTAAGGGTCATTTTCAGCTTCTCCATCGCCGTTTGCTGTTCTTCGCCCCATGACCACTTCTTTTCTTTCTTTAGCAAATTGGTCAATGGTTGTACCATTGAGGCGAAGCCGGGTACGAATCGTCTGTACCACAATGCCATTCCTAAACATTGTCGTAATTCCCGAATATTCTTTGGAGACTTCAGTTTCCGGTGTGTATGCCTCTCGAACTCACCATATGACCCAGGAACGTTAACTCCTTTTGGAAGAATTGACATTTCTTTTTGTTCAGTCGTAGTTTCGCTTTCCTAAGTCTTCGAAAAACTTCGCGGAGGTTGCGCACATGGTCCTCCATGCTGGTCCCTATGACGATAATATCGTCTAAGTACGCGAATGCGTGTGGTTCCATATCTGGACCGATGACCGTGTCCAAAGCTCTCTGGAAGGTTGCTCCCGCGGAATGCAAATCAAATGGCATCACTTTCCATTGGAAGAGACCTCTTCCCGGACCGTGAATGTGGTACACTCCCTGCTTCCGGCTTCCATCGGGATCTGCCAGTACCCATGTTTAAGGTCTATAGTTGACACGTATTTTGCGTTTCGTAGACGTTCCAGTGTATGGTTAATCCTCGGCACCGGATACGCATCGGGTATTGAGTGTGCGTTGAGTTGGTGGTAATCCACACACATCCGCCAATCGCCTGTATTTGTCTTCACCAGGACGATCGGGGACTTCGTGATGGCTCGATCGCATCATTCTTGATTAACTCGTCTACTTGTTCGTAAATGATTCGCTGCATCGCCGGGTTCTTCGGGTACTACCTCTGCTTGATTGGTCTGTCGTCTTTTAATACAATCCTATGTTCCGCGATGTCGGTTATTCCTTGCAGGTCATCGAACAGTGCGAATTATTCTCTGAGAAACGCTAGCTGGCTCTAAGTCTGTCGGCCACTGAATCTTTTCTTCAGTTCCTACCTCTTCGGTCGCTGTACCTTGTTTCTTCTTGCCGGTTTGATTTTCCCACAGCTCGGTCTTTTTGTAATTCCCCGGAACCCTTCGTGGCGTCTCCATGCTTCTGAGCGTCTCTTCCATCGATGCCAAAGGTATTTCTTCTGCTTTCCTCCGTTTGGATCTCGCCGTCTTTGGCCTCTCAGATTGCCAGTCTGTTTTCCTCATTTTCGTCGGTTGTAAGGTTAGCCCTGCTGATCCGCAGCTTATCGTTGAGCCGATTTCGACCACGAAATCCATTCCTAGTATTAGCTCATCCATCATCGTTGGCATAACCAGCAAGAGCATCGTGACTGACTGCCCTGCTAGCTCGATAGGTAAGCGCAGCGCATCTTCCACTGCCAATCGAGATCCATCCACTAATCTCACAACCGTTCCTTCACTCATCTTATTTCTATACCTTGCCAGTCCCCTTCCGCAAGCTTCGCTCACGAAGCTCCGCGTTGGTCCGGTGTCTAGGGTAGCGGACATCACATGTCCTCCCACTCTCACCGTCGCCACCACGCGACCCCGCTCTACCCTCAAGGGGTTTTCTGAATTGCCTTCTTCTAATATCCGGCGCAGGCCGTCAGCCGTCAGAGGAAGCAAGGGGACCAACATGTAATCCCAGTATTGGCTGGGGCACGTGCCGTCCTTGCTCCTACTGTCGGAAGTGCGACTATACTCTCCACGCGAGGGCGGCTGGAAGCAGACCCCTAGCACGGTCATGTCTCTGCTAGAGGTGCTGACTAATTGTAGTCGGGCGAAGATCGTGAATCTATAAATCACCCCAATCCAAGGTGGAACAGCATACGCTGATGGATGCATGGCCGGGGGGTAGCCCGGTCTTTAGTATGCGGACTCTGGATACCTGTCGTCCTCCAGTTTCATTTAGACTTTCCACGGTATGCGGGCTATGCCGTGGATGACCTTCCCTTCCCGCCTACTCGTGGGATCTTAATTAATGGATCAATTTTTAAAAATAGAAAAGTCTGATACGGCTTTAAAAGTATCATCTCCGGGCGATGCCTTCACGGCCGACCCCTATACCAGCATTGCAGCCAGTGGGCTGCTGGCTTCCACCCCAATACTACGGGTCTCGACTCTAGTATTCTAGGGGACCCGGATAGGCCACGAACTCCCTTGGACACAGGGTTCGCTAGTGCTGAACTTCGGTCCAGTAGCGGTTCAGTCCGTCAGCAACCCGTCGAGGTATTGTCCTCGGACGAGGAAGCTAACTGCGACCGAATCAGCTTTGCTGACGACGCTTCCGTGGCCTCTCAGAGGTCAGGCCTTACGGAAGCAGGCTCTCAGATCCAGTTGCTGCGGCTGGAATCTAAGGACGCCTTTGTAACACTGAAGAGCCGCGAGAAGAAGCTTTTTAAAGCTGCACTCGCAAAGGGTTCTAACAGAGAGGAGGCTCTGGCTATCGCCACTGCGCCCCCCGTTAACACCAAGGCTAAACGGACGCGCGCTGACGATACCATCGTCGAGCCCACCAGCTCTTCAAAGAGGTCCAAAAGACTCATAAGGAGTCCACGAAACCACTCTTCAGCCAAGTGGTTAGCAGCGTGAAATTGGGCTTCACTTCGGCTGATCCTACCAAACCCCTCTCAGCGGAGCAGTTGGCTACGTTGAAGTCCAGCATTCTAAAGGCGGTGCTGTTGCACTCCTCACCAACGGTTAGTCCGGGTTTCGAGGGTTGTATACCCCGAAATGAGTGGCTGCTTTTGGTGTGCGAGGATAACAGTACTGCCAATTGGGTCAGGGAGCTGTTGGACACATCAGGTCCATCAGCGCCCTCGACGTCAAATTGCTGGAGGAAACGGAGTTCCCCAAGGCTCACCTCATCAGAGGTTACTTCCCCAGTAGTGCTGAGTACACTCCTGCATCCATCCTGGAATTCATTGGGCTCCAGAACGCCAGCAGCTTCTCCACGAAGCTGTGGCGGGTGGTGCAGCACAGCCTTAACGGCACAACGACTCACCTCGCAATGTTGGTTGACGAGGAGTCGTACAGGGCTCTGACGGAGTGCCAAGGGAAGGTGAAATTCTGCTTTGGCAGGGTCAAACTGATCCTAAAGAATTCAGCTCCCAAAGCCTCCTCCGCCACCCCTGCTCCATCCACATCCTCACCCGCTCCCTCTCTTGCCAGTGCCGCTCCGGCTACGGCGCCAGTGGTTCCCTCAGGGATTTCAGCATTGGCTGACCCTGTGGCCTCCACGAGCGCTGCGGCCGGATTGGTACCCAAGGTTCCTTCCCCACCCCACCGGCCATTGTGGTCACAGCCCCGAAGGGCCCAACTAGACGGGTGACAAGTGGTCACCGTCCGTCAACCGTCAGAGGTGCCAGGCCAGGCCCACTGCCAGCACCTCAGGCCGCAACCCACCCGCAAGGGCACCTCCCACGAGCACCTCCGACCGCCGAAGGGCATTCGCGGAAACGACTCTCGGGGGGCAAGGCAAGTGGCCTTGTCTCAACCGCCATCAGGAGGGAAGATGAGCAAGCTTAAAGTGCTCCAGGCGAACCTGCACCACGCTAGAGGAGCGTCGGCCACACTGTGCAGGGTCGTCTGTGCAGATCTAATCAACCTGGCTCTCGTCCAAGAACCATGGTTGATCGGTGGCCGAATACGTGGACTTTCATGTGGATCATGTAAGTTGTTATATGACCGTATGGGAGGTGCCCCGCGCACTGCTATACTTATGGATAACAGTGTCAGACATTTCCCACTAACTAACTTCATCCACAGAGACCTAGTAGCAACGGCTATTGAGGTAGCCACTGCAGACGGTGTCCGGGAAGTTGTGATCGCTTCCGCATACTTCCCGGGCGATGTGGATGATGTACCCCAGCAGAGGTCCAGCGGCTGGTGGAATTCTGTCGCCGCAACAACAAGCCGCTCGTGATCGGCTGTGATGCCAATGCACATCACACGATCTGGGGGAGCAGCGACATCAACAAACGTGGTGAGTCCCTCTTAGACTACTTATTGTGTTGTCAATTAGATGTAGCTAACATAGGGTGCAAACCCACTTTTATCAATGCTATTAGGGAAGAGGTTTTAGATCTCACCCTAATCAGCAACTCGATAGCAAGTTCGCTTGTTAATTGGCGGGTCACAAACGAATGCACTTTGTCAGACCATCAGCACATCAGGTTTGACCTTCCTGGCCAAGTCGAAATTCGCCAAAACTTCTTCTGTCCAAAAAATACAAATTGGGAGCTCTTTAAAGCCTCTGTAGCTTTTAAAGCAGACCTATTGGTCAGCAATCCTAGCTCTATCAGTGAGATAGAACTGGCTGCCAATCTGCTCCAAGATGTGCTTATCTCATCCTTCGAGGACAGCTCAGTCCAGAAGACCCTAAGGGTCAATCGAAAAATTCCGTGGTGGAATGAGGAACTGGCTGTCCTTAGAAGGAGGGTTAGAAGCCTTTTTAATAAGGCTAAATCTAACCGTACTAGTTGGGACGTCTATAGGGACGCTCTTACCAACTACAACAAAAGCATTAGACGAGCTAAACGCGATACATGGCGCAGCTACTGTGGTAGCTTAGAATCGCTGCCAGAGGCAGCGAGGCTTCACAAAGTATTGGCTAAAGGGTCGTCTAATGGAATAGGGCTTCTTAAAAGAGTAGATGGCTCTTTCACTCAAGATCGCAGGGAAACACTTGAGCTTTTACTGCAAGTCCACTTCCCGGGTTCTGTGGCGAATCCAGATCTCTCCGGTCGCGATGACGCCACTTTGTCACCGGACTCACGCGGATTCAGCCTATCTGGATCCATCTTCGACCCCGAAAAGGTCAAATGGGCTGTAGATTCTTTTGCTCCTTTCAAAGCCCCAGGGGGTGACAAAATCTTCCCAGCCCTTATTCAAAACAGCATGGCTCATATTCTTGATCCACTGGTCGGCCTTCTTAGAGCTAGTTTTACTTGGGGATACATACCCATCTCTTGGAGGAGAGTTAATGTAGTATTCATCCCCAAGCAAGGGAATCGTCCGCTTGACCAGCCTAAGTCCTATCGGCCGATCAGTCTTACTTCCTTTCTGCTTAAAACGGCGGAAAGAATAATAGATATGCACATTCGATGCTCTCTGCAGACGTCGACACCTCTGCATCCCACGCAGTTTGCGTACATAGCCGGCAGATCGACGGAGGTCGCTCTCCAAGGTTAGTGGGAAAAATTGAAAGAGCCTTTGTATCCAAGAACATTGCTTTGTGCTCTTTTCTGGATATAGAATGTGCTTTTGATAATACCGGCTACGGGTCAATCTCTACTGCTCTAGAATGTAGAGGAACTGCCCGTCCTTTGATCCGGTGGATTGAAGCTATGCTCAAACACCGGATTATCACTTCCACCCTGGACTCCACGACTGCATGCATTAATGCAGTCAAAGGCTGTCCCCAGGGAGGGTTTCTATCCCCCTACTCTGGTCCTTAGTTGTTGACGAACTACTAGTCTTACTCTCCGAGCAGGGCGTTGAAGCTATCGGCTATGCTGATGACCTGGCTCTAATAGTGACCGGGAACTATACCAGCACCGTGACAGAGTTGATGCAATCAGCTCTGAACACGGTAAGTAGATGGTGCACAGATGTTGGTCTTAGCATCAATCCACAAAAAGCTATTATAGTTCCTTTCACTAGGCGCTATTCCGTTGACATTGGTCAACTTTATATCAGCGGTTCCCCTGTGGGGCTATCCAACGAAGTCAAATATCTAGAGGTGACCCTCGATAAAAGACTAAATTGGAACTCCCACCTCAGCAACACCCTCACAAAGGCGACCCATGCCATGTGGGCCTGCAGGAGATTCTTTGGTAGAATTTGGGGTCTTAAATCCTGCACCATCCGGTGGCTTTTTGCCTGATGGTCAGGTGCACTTCGTACCTGTCCCACCGCAGCAATGGAATCGATACTGAATCTGACTCCGCTGCACATCCAAATTAAAGAAGTCGCTGCTTTGAGCCTTCTTAGAATCAAGCTCCAATCAGGGCTTCTAGCTACCGAATCAGGACATGCTAGCCTGATCAAAGATATTCCTGGCATAGATATCTGCACTAGATCAGATACTATGACTAAGGAACTGTTCTTTGGTGCTAAATTCAGAACCCTCATCCCGGACCGGAAGGACTGGGACACTGGCAACCCCATCAGCGAGCCCTACGGTATTCACTGGTATACCGACGGGTCTAAAACTGATCAGGGGTTGGAGCTGGGATCTTTGGACCCAACTCTAAAACCTCAATTGCTATGGGCAAATGGCCCACAGTCTTCCAATCTGAGGTTCATGCCATCGAGTTCTGCTGCCGTCTGATCCTAGAGAAGGGGATTAGAGGAGCGAACATCTATATCTTCTCTGACAGTCAAGCCGCCATCTTAGCCCTCTCCTCCAAAAGAGTAAGCTCTCGACTGGTGGCCGATTGCTGGAACTGCCTCCAGAGACTGTCTCTTACTAACAACGTCACCCTTCTATGGGTACCTGGACACTCTGGTATCCAGGGCAATGAGCTGGCGGACCAACTTGCTAGGGCCGGTTCGTCAGCTACTTTTTCCGGCCCTGAGCCCTGCTGTGGCTTGGGTTGGTCAACCATCTCAGCTATTGTTAAAACCTGGACTGTTAGGTTGACTGATCGCTACTGGTCGGTCCAACCAGGGATGCGGCAAGCCAAGGAGCTTATCAATCCCGTGGTCGACCGGAAAACCAGCTTACTCTCCAGGAGGGATCTTCACCTCCTCGTTGGCTATCTTAGTGGCCATCACACGGTGAACTATCACCTCACCAAAATGCGTCTGTCTTCTGATGCTGAGTGCAGACTTTGCAAAGAGGACGACGAGACAACCAAACACATTCTGTGCGACTGTCCAGCCTTGGTGTGGACTAGGAGGAAACATCTGCACGTGGATACCGCAGGTCCCGAGCACATTGTTCGTTCCTCGACAAAAGATCTGCTCTGCTTCATTAGGGAAGCAGAGCTACTTTGTCTAGCTAGGGAGAGCCTACAGGCACAAAAGACCTCCATGGTCGCAGTGCCTCGCACCTTCTCTATTGGGAGACTCCCTTTCTCTAATAATAATAATAATAATATCCGGCGCCCACTCCATTCCCATCTGGATGGCGCCGCCGGTCGTTTCCCGCACTGTATGGCCTGCAACAATCCGGTCTGCCGCATATTCGGCAACATAACACACGCTGATTCGGGCACTCCCTCGCAAAATGACCCTCCTGCGAGCATCGGAAGCATCTCTGCCGGACACCGAATCCGGATGTTCTATGTTCTGTTGTATCGACTCTATTTGTTACGTTCGCCGTATCCGGCGTGTTCCTGAATGGATTCTGACTGGTTCTTGTTGGTACGTCGTCCATTAGTCCATGGGGTTCTTGCTGGCGTTGGTTGCTTTGGTGGATTTGTCCACTGGTCATCGGGGTCCCATATGACGCCCGCGTTCCGCTCCTCCAGCCAGTCTGGGGATTGTCGCGCCAACCGGGTCTTGCTCCATACTGCGTATCTCTTGCCTGGTCCGTGTTGCGATCGTGCCAGTTCATTCGTCGTTCCTGTTCCACCCTTTCCTTCTTCGTAGATTCATATTCTCTCTTCATATTCTCACTCCATCAGTTGCTCCATGTCACGACAATCAATGCGTCGAATGTAACTCCTGTAGTCTGGCAGCATGTTATCGTATAATTTTAAACGATTCCCCCTCCCGCTGTCGCCTCTGGTATATTTCTCCTTCCAAGCATTCGAAGAACCTTGGAGGTAGAAAAAGAGTTAAGAACTTCTTTCTGAATGTCGCCCATGGAGCGTTTCGGGCTCGGCTCGACGTCATCCATCGGGCTGCGCGACCTGTAAATATTTCACCCATCGTTCGGGGCAATTGGTCTATGTCCACTCCGTTGGCTATTGCGCGTTCTTCCAAATTTTCCAAAAAATCCAACGGGTCTGAATGTCCATCGAAATTGATGTGCCACTTCCGCACGACTTCTGACACCGATGCTATGGGTCTGGGGCTCCGCTGGGATATCTCACCAAACGTGGGCGTATCAGAAGGATGCGTACGAACGATTCGGTCGTCGTATCTTCACTGCATCCTATGGGTGGCTCGATCCGATTTCCGTATTGTATGCCTATGCTCCCCAACCGCTTCTGATGCGTTGATGTCACGGGCTTCCTGAAAGCACTTTGTTTTTCGTCGCTGTCTTCCCCTTCCTGTAATTCTGGGGCAGTCGTATATTGGGCCTCTCTGGCCGCGAGCCTTGTCCAAACCTCTTTTGAGTGTTCCTTTGATATAAACGCGGCGAGCCGCCTGCGCATATCCTCTACCCGCCCTTCTTAGTCAAGTCCGAACTCGGCTAATAGCGAGATCAACTCTTCCCGGCGTCGCATATGTACCCATCGGGCTCCAACGCCTGGGTTTCGCCTATCCTCCGACTCGGTTACTGATTTAATGCCATCCATTGTTCCCTATGCTCGTTGTAAATCTTCTTTGTCACTGAGAGGAACAAAATCACGAGTACGCTTCTGGGTAATTTTCGCCCGGTCCTCTTCGCGTGTGGCCCGAAAACCTGTTACTGACCCTTGACTATGATCGGTGAGTATTCGTAACGGTTCGTACACTTCTATTACGCTTCGCACCGTATCGGCAACCAATACGAGCTCCCGTTCACGCTCGGGTGTGATTCGTAACACTTCGTTGATTTCGAATACGTTTCGTATGGTCATCGGCAACCTATACGATCTTGCATTCGCACTCGGGTACTGTTCGCGACACTTCGTCTACTACGGTACGCTTCGTTTGGTAATCGGTAACCTGTACGAGCTCACGTTTATACTCGGTTACACTCCGCGACACTTCGTTTGTTCTCGACACGCTTCGTATGGTAGTCGGCAACCGATACGAGCTCACGTTTATACTCGGTTACACGCTTCGTATGGTAGTCGGCACCCTATACAATTCACGTTTATACTCGGTTACGTTCCGCACCACTTCGTCTGCTCTCGGCACACTTCGTATGGTAATCGGTAACCTGTACTAGTTCGCGCTTACACTTGATTACGCTTCGTAACACTTCGTATGGTCTCGACATACTTCGTATGGTAATCGGTAACCTGTACGAGTTCGCGCTTACTCTTGATTACGCTTCGCAACACTTCGTCTGGTAAACGTTAACCTGTACGAGTTCGCGTTCACCCTCGGTTGGTCATCACGACCTTTCGTTACCTTTGCCGTCAGCGCCGGACCGTACTATCTCGTTTAACACTTTCACTGTATTTTCTCGGTAAAACAACATGGCGTCGCGTCTGACTGTACACGCGAACGTTACGGTTTTGTACAGTAATGGATGTCGATCGCGAGACAGAAACCAAAAGAGGAAAAATTAAGGAGAGAATAAAAAAAACTTAAATGTACTGACCACCACTTTGCTTAATGTTACAGTAGAACACGTTTTTTTTCTCGGTACTTGACTTAACTTAAAAAATTTTCGCGCGCGGAACACCCTTTATGATCTGAGCGGAGGTGCCGCCTCTGATCTGCTTGTTTGCTTATCTTTCAAGCACACTTTGCACTACCGGCGAACTCCGCTCAACGTATTGGTGCGTGTTGAGTGATTTTCGTCTTGCTTTGGTTCTCCTCTACTCTTACTTTATGGGTTATGTGACACTTTGACGGGGCTTTAATTCGTCGCCATGTCACGCCTCTTGAATGTAGCTGTTCCTGCTCGGGCGCCACTTGTAAGGATATTACGCTGGGGTGATACTCAGCCGCCAGGTAGTTTCCGCAAGTAATTTATATTTATGCAGAAACTGCCTAAATTCAAAAGGGGGAGAATAACCCAAAGAGTACACGCCAGTCGTTTATATTTAATTTCAGATTGTTTTCTTCTTTATTTGTTCTATTCGCGTGAAACTCATACACGAGAAGAGAACCGCTTTGTAGTTTTTGTTGCTTACAAAAGGAAACCCCTTCAGCATGACTATTTCTAATCTTAGCTTAATATTTATTTAAGGCTGCCGCCATTAAACTCACTTCGATTACCGCTGGAAATCTCTGGAACTTCTAATCACCTTCTTGCCTTCCTTCTGTTCTCGTCCGCTTGTAGTTACAGCACTTAACTCGCGTTCTCACTTTCGTTCTTCGCTACCCTGCGGTCGCACACCAAGTCCCCGTTCATTGTCCCCGGGTTATCCATGTTACCTCTTGCTTTCCTTATTCAGCTGATTTATGTTGCTCAGCGGCGGCCAAGAGTCAGTTCGCTTTGGCGCGCCGCCGCTGCCCGTCGCGCAGGCGCTCTTAAGTAGAGCTTTTGATGCTGGATGCACTCTTCGCTGCAGCTTCTGTTCGCGCTGTTGCGCTCTTATGCGCTTTCGCTCCTTTTACGAAATAGCTGTTTTCATTCGGTGTCCGGTCACCACCCATTCTTTTAATTCTTTCTTGCTTACGTGCTTATACTATTATTATTATTCTATTATTATACTATTGCTATTATTTCTACGGCTATGCTTATTACTATGCTTATAACTATGTCTATATCTATTATTATACCTATGTGACGGGCTGATGTTCTACGCCTCGTCACATGGTTTACTAAACATAGAAATTTTAGCAGTGTGATATATGGTTTAGTGAACAAGTAATGTTTAGCGGTATGTTATGTGGTTTATTGAACAAAAAAAGTTTAGCAGTGCGTTATGTATTGAACAAATTTGGTATAGCGGTGTGTTATGATGGTTTACTAAACATAGAAAGTTGAGCAGTGTGATATATGGTTTAGTGAACAAATAATGTTTAGCGGTATAAATTTTAGCAGTGCGTTATGTATTTGTCGAAGCGGAGTCAGAATGCCGTTCTTCTTCTTCATCATTCTCGTCATTGTTGGCGCAACGTTTTCTGGCGCGCGAGCGAAGCATGTCTATGTCCACATCTTTTTAACACCAAATCATGAAATGCGTAGTTCTTGACTCTACACGCAATACCAACTCAATTTGGAGAGTTCTTCCATTCTACATACACCAATGCTAATGTGCATTTTGCATTTTCTGCATGCATCTCTTTTTCGTACAGACATAGACTTCCCCTCCGCTCTCACCAACGACCAGACTACGTTCGACAGAAACCATAACGGTTGTCTGCCACGCTTCAAACAAATAGAGAAGGCGCCTACAAGGCGCGTACCAAGCAGAAACACAAACTGCCAGAAATGTCGTTATATTTGAAATTTAAAAACAATCGGCGACACGGCCTTCCTGACTTATCACACGTCCTCGTATGTTTACAATTTCTCATCATTAATCATCATCATTAATTCATCATTATAAATTCTTTATTTATCATATTCAACCAAAATTAAAGAAAATCTTACAAAGACCTACATATTATTATTATAATAATTTTTTTTTTTCATTCTTCATTTCTCTCAAGCAAACTAACATAAATTTTCTCAACATTCCATTGTTCATTTATCATTACATGTAAGCTATGAGATCCGGAGGTTTACAAAAAATCATAATTATTTTCAAGATCACAGCCCTTCACTGGCTTGATCCCTGATCTCAGCCCTCACTGGCTTGATCCCTGATCACAGCCCTCACTGGCTTGATCCCTGATCACAGCCCGCACTGGCTGATCCCTGATCACAGCCCTCACTGGCTTGATCCCTGATCACAGCCCTCACTGGCTTGATCACTGACGTCTTCTGCGTCCTCTTCAATTACTGTGGTAATCCCCTTCTCAGGCATACATCGCAAAGATTCATGAGAATATTTATAAGTTCTGTTATTATTTAATGCTTTGAGTATATATCGATCTCCTGGTAATACTTCGGCAACTACAAATATGCCCTTAAACTTAGGATCTAATTTGATCTGGTGACGCTCTTCATTTTTAAGTAAAACATGATCACCGAGCTTGTGTCTTACAATAGTGGCTTTATTTTTATCGTATCTAGCTTTATCAAATTTGGCATTCTTTTCCATGTTATGTTTTGCTATTTCTCTAACTAGGTCAACATCAACAATGTTTTCCTCATTTACCACAGGTGTAAGACCAAATGGTCTCGCTTCTTTGCCAATAAGTATCTCTAATGGACTAACTTTAGTAACTCTACTGGGCGTGCTATTAAGAGCCAGCTGAATCTCACATAAAGAATCCTGTCAAGATCCTGGACCAGTTTCAACTGCAGTTAGCATAGACTTTATAGTACTCATGACTCGCTCCACTTGTCCATTGGCACGACAAGCACCTGTGGCAATTAAATGTAAATCTATTTTCTGTGCCGAGCAGAAATCACGGAATACCGAACTAGCAAAACTACGCCCTTGATCAGCGATAAGTCGAGAGGGAACACCGAACAACGATATTAAAGACCTCACTGCCTTAATGCAACTGTCGGTGTCCAACTTCGTAGTGTGAGAGAAGTAGACAAACTTAGTAAATGCATCGATCAGCACAATTATGGTCACTCTTTCCGCTAAGTTTTCCTGTAATGTCCACATGAACCGTGTGCCACGGAATGTTAACCTTAGGAATGGGATGGAGTTCGGCTTGAATTTTGCCAGACGGAGGCTTTGACAATTTACAAAGTAATACAGTTGTCTACAAATTTGCGAACATACTTAGACATTTTATCGAACCAATAGTACTCGTACATTTTCTCAAGAGTTTTCTCCCACCCGAGATGCATAATTGACTCGTGTACGTTGTTGACAGCGGACCACCTAAACTGTTTTGGGATTATAGGCAGGCAACGATTCTTTCCATTTCTTTGAATTTTCCGGTACAGAGTTCCAGACCGTAGTTCGTAAGGTTTAGCCAAATCCTCGGATAACTCATCGTTACGTAATTTAGAGATAATGGAAGAAGATTCTTCATCTCTTTGCGTTCAGCCAACAACCAGTTATCTGATATTTCTGTCAAGTTAATGTGCCTTTCAACTACGCCTACGGAATTCTTATAAATTTTTGGAACCGGATTCCGAGACAGAAAATCAACATGAGCCATTCGCTCACCGGGTCTATACTGAATATCAAATTCGAAAGACTGCATGTACGACCACCACCTATAAACTCTGGGGGTCAGTTCTACCTTTGTACGAGAGGCTTTGAGTGAATTACAGTCAGTAAACACAACAAAAGGGCGGCCATGCAAGTAATGCCGAAAGTGTTTTATGGAGTTGTAGACAGCAAGTGTCTCCAGTTCATATGAATGATAACGCGATTCTGCTGAAGACGTCATCTTGCTAAAATATTCGATAACTCGAGGCTTCTGTTCAATTCGGTGCAATAAAATAGAGCCATAGCCGTCGGCACTTGCGTCTGTATGGAGCTCGATGGAAAATTGTGGATCGAATATAGTGAGAACAGGTTCATTAGTCAAAATAGATATTACTTTTTGCCGTATTTGGTCATGCTCTAATTCCCATAAAAATGGCTTGATCTTCGAAGTTAGGGCGTAAAGGGATTTCATCAGTTGTGAAAACTTGGGTACGAATTGTCGAAAATAAGAGACCAGCCCGATAAATTGTCTTAACTGTGTGACGGACTGCGGGGGTGGCAAATTAATAAAAGCTCGAATTTTCCTGGGATTCGCTCGAATCTCACCTGCCTTAACCTCGAAACCCAAATATTCAACACAAGAATTTAAAAAGGAACATTTTGTAATATTAAAAGATAATCCTACATGCGTTAGTGTTCTCAATACCTCTTGCAATCTATCAAAAGCTTCTTCCTTTGTACGTGCAACTACCATTACGTCATCCATGTAAACAATGGCATACGAATGGGTTAGATCACCTAAGGCACGATTAATAGCTCTTTGAAATACCGAAGGGGTATTTTTCAGTCCGAATGGCATAGTCAAATATTCGTACTGGCCTTCTGGGGTAACAAACGCCGTCCGCTCGACTGAATTCGGGTGAATTGGGATCTGGTGAAACCCGCTTGCCATGTCTATACAGCTGAAAAACATAGCACCACTCAGCCTAGCTATTTGATCAGATATCAGTGGCAAAGGGTATTTATCAGAAACGGTATTTGCGTTTAACTCTCTATAATCTACGCAGAGGCGGTCAGTACCATTCTTTTTTCGGACAAGTAACATTGGGCTTGCAAAGGGGGAAGAACTAGGTCTAATAATATTAGATTCTAACAGCTGTTGAATTAATTGCCGAACTTTTTCCTTTTCCTCTACACTCAACCTATATGGGCGCCTTTGAACCATCTTATTTTGATCAATCAGGCGAATTTCTAACTGCCCTGTAGTCACACGGCTTTGTGGAATTCCATTTATGAAAGAACTTGAATACTCTTGTAGTATTGATAACAATTGGTCTCTATCAGGTCCATGCATATCGGTGTCAACATTAGCCAAATCAGGATTCTTTTCGGAAACTTCAACAGGCAATATAGATTTTTCGTTAAACATAGTAAGAGATTTTGATGTTATTGTCACACCGACTCCCTGACTCAAAATATCCCTACCAATCAGAGCGTCATATTTAATATAATTGTCTAACACTACATGGAACAATATTTCTTGTGCACCTTCACATATTAAAACATTAGCCAATATCTGCAAAGTGCTACAAATAGTATTACTACCCAGACCCCTTAAAATAACTACGTTGCTCATTCTGGATCCAGATAGCCTCTGCGAAGTAGTCTCCTTGATGAGTGAACACTCGGCTCCAGAATCAAAACAAAATTGGAACGACTCACCAGATTGCGAAAACATCCCTATGGGCTCAAAGACAGTACAGATATGAACATCCTTCACAATATTGTTTCTGCCAGACGACGAACGCTCCTGACGATCAGGACAAGCTGTGGAGATGTGTCCAGCCTTACTGCAGTTGAAGCAGATCACAGTAGACCGGTCTTTTCCTGATGGTTGTTTGGCAAGATGCTGAGCTGCCACTGTTTTTGATCGACAATCCGCCTTTTTGTGTCCAGGCTTTCCGCAGTTGTGGCACTTGAAGTTGGGTTTAGCTCGTTTTTCTAACGGCCCTGATGTACCATCTTTTGGAATGTGACTTGCTCTAGAGTCAAATGAATAAGCTTTTAGTTCTTGGTGCAGCTCGTTCCGAGTGCTGATGTTAGAAGTGAAAACTAAACGCCGCAAACGCCTGTCAATACCAGCTACATGCGCCAGTGTAACGGAGACCGCAATTTGTTCCTCATTCAGCGACTTCCACCTGGCCATAAGCGAAGTAACCTTTCGGCTTCCATTTAACGACAGGCACTCGCCTTCCGGAGGGCGTCCATTTAGCAGATTCATAACTGCTGCCGCTAATGTTTCTGTTCCCGCAAAATGTTGCAAAAACAATTCTCGGAACTGTGACGACTTTATACCAGGAAAGCAAGTCTGTGACAGCCAATGAGACGCACTTCCTTCCAGTGACTTGCTCAGGGTCATCATAAGAGAGTTGCCCTTCAGTTGGTTTTCAGACAAGATGTAGTCCACCGTTAAACACCAGGATTGCGCATATGAGCCCGCATGATCAGGATTAAACCTGGGCAATACCACAGCAAAAGATTCTTCTTGCGCTTTCTGTGAGTGTTGCACTTGTTTCAAAAGTTCGAAAAATTGCGATTTTGCGACTCCAAAATTGCCTGCAAACTACTCTCATTATTTAAAGTAGGTATAGGCGATCCCACTTCTGATGTCGAAGCGGAGTCAGAATGCCGTTCTTCTTCTTCATCATTCTCGTCATTGTTGAAACATAGAAAGTTTAGCAGTGTAATATATGGTTTAGTGAACAAATAATGTTTAGCAGTATGTTATGTGGTTTATTGAACAAATAAAGTTTAGCAGTGCGTTATGTATTGAACAAATTTGGTATAGCGGTGTGTTATGATGGTTTACTAAATATAGAAAGTTTAGCAGTGTGATATATGGTTTAGTGAACAAGTAATGTTTAGCGATATATATGTGGTTTATTGAACAAATAAAGTTTAGCAGTGCGTTATGTATTGAAAAAATTTGGTATAGCGGTGTGTTATGATGGTTTACTAAACATAGAAAGTTTAGCAGTGTGATATATGGTTTAGTGAACAAGTAATGTTTAGCAATATGTTATGTGGTTTATTGAACAAATAAAGTTTACCAGTGCGTTATGTATTGAACAAATTTGGTATAGCGGTGTGTTACTAAACATAGAAAGTTTAGCAGTGAAATATATGGTTTAGTGAACAGGTAATGTTTAGCGATATGTTATGTGGTTTATTGAACAAATAAAGTTTAGCAGTGCGTTATGTATTGAAAAAATTTGGTATAGCGGTGTGTTATGATGGTTTACTAAACATAGAAAGTTTATCAGTGTGATATATGGTTTAGTGAACAAATAATGTTTAGCGGTATGTTATGTGGTTTATTGCACAAATAAAGTTTAGCTGTGCGTTATGTATTGAACAAATTTGGTATAGGGGTGAGTAATGATGGTTTACCAAACATAGAAAGTTTAGCAGTGTGATATATGGTTTAGTGAACAAATAATGTTTAGCGGTATGTTATGTAGTTTATTGAACAAATAAAGTTTAGCAGTGCGTTATGTATTGAACAAATTTGGTATTTTTTTTTTTTTATTATACTTTGCTTTTATTTATTGAATCTTCTCATTTTTGAGACTAACAATAAGTGTATCAAATCGTATACTATAACCTAGCTAACAGTCAGGTAGACTGGAACATTAGAAATTGCCCTAACAAATTATGGCTGGGTTGGAAGGTCGGTACGTTGCAGGCGGGATCGGTTGGAAACCCGAGTCAAGACCCTTGCGAGGGGATTTGGGTGGACAGAGAGTTTTTCATTATAGGACGCTTTTTGCTTGTCTATTTCATCTTTTACTGCGAAAATGCCGAGGTCCCTCTGGATGTTTTGATTTCGAATATACCATGGTGCCCCAGTGATAGTTCGCAGGATCTTTGATTGAGCGCGCTGTATGATATCAATGTTGGTTGTGCTCGCGTTCCCCCAAAGCTGGGAGCCATACGTCCAGATTGGCTTAAGAGTGGAGTTATAGAGCAGGACCTTATAATCCAGGCACAAGGGCGATCGGGCGTTAATAATCCAGTGGAGGCTCCTGGCTTTCAGCTTTAGGTGTAATTTCTTGTATTCGATATGTCTACGCCATGTTAGACGTCTGTCGAGATGGATGGTTTACGTTACTTCGTTGACTTGGGGGATCTGCGTGCTATTCAGGCAGAGCGGAGGGCAAGTTTGCCTGTTAAGAGTTAACGTTATGTGTTTACACTTTTGTTCGTTTATTTTGATACGCCAGTCAGATAGCCACTTCTCGACTACCATGAGATGTTTGGCGAGTTGGGTTGATGCACGGACTGGGCATCTGGAGCGGCTAAGGATCGCAGTGTCGTCAGCAAAGGTGGATGTTGTTAGTCGGTCACTTGTGGGAATGTCCGCTGTGTAGAGGACGAATAGAGTTGGCCCAAGTGCGCTTTGGGACCTAGCCTTGTGGGACTCTAGCTTCTATAGTGTAGTTGTCGGATATTATTGTGTTGCACCTCACTGCGAAGGCTCTGTTGTAGAGGTAAGATTCAAGGAGTTTATGAGTGTACCCAGGCAAGTGTGTTTTAATTTTATGCATAAGACCATTGAGCCAGACGCGGTCAAATGCTTGAGATACATCGATACATCGAGATACATCGAGATACAGCGCTGCAGTATTCTCTAAGCTCGAAGGCTGTGCGAATCTCTGATGTTATTCTGTTAACTTGCTCGATAGTTCCGTGTTTTTCTCTGAAGCCACATTGATGGGCTGGGATAATGTTGTGAGCTTCCATATATGGTATTATGCGCGTTAGAAGGCATTTTTCGAAAAGTTTGGACAGGCATGATAATAAACTTATTGGTCTGTAAGATGACGGGATCGTGTGATCTTTTCCAGGCTTCGGTATCATTATTATAATTGATTTCTTCCATTTACTTGAGTAGTGGCCGAGACTTATGATACCATTGAAGAGCTTACAGATGACCTCAACAGCACAGTACGGAAGTTCCATTATCATTTTTGTGGTTATTAGGTCCTGGCCTGGAGCCTTTTTCGATTTTAGCTACCTAATGACTTTTGTAATCTCGTTCGGCCGAAATGAAGTTGGCGTTAATTCCGTCTCGGAGTGAATTTGCGGAAGAACATGTGCATTTGCTGAGGGGTTCTGCTGGAAGACGCCTCTGAGATGTAAGGCAAATGTTTCAGCTCTGTCTTTGTCGCTGCGGGCCCAGCAACCTGAAGAATTTCTTATTGGGGTGACGGTTTCAGTCGGAGAGCTTAGATTTGGGTGAGCCCTCCACAAGGGATGCTTTGTACTAGTTGGCGATAGTTTTTCTATATATTTTAGTTGTGCGTTTTCAGCATCTTGCTTCAGAGCCCGGCTTAGTTTGCGGGTGGCTTCATTAAGATGTTGCTTTGAGCATGGTGACCTGCTGGTTTGCCACGCCCGTCGCAGACGCCCTTTTTCCAGAACCAGCTGTTCAATTTGCAGGCTGGTTTTGAACGTCTTAATTTTCACATCCTTCCCTTTAGGTGTTGATATCCTGGCTGCTGTGACGAGTACCTCTTCCAGCGCGGCGGTAGAGTAGTCGATGTCCTATTCGATATTTAGTTGAGGAGTTAGCTCAATGTGGGAACTCACATACTTTCTGTATTTCATCCAGTTGGTGTTGTGCGACGTCCGCCTATGGGGGTGGTCCGTAATTTCTGGGCTTTGAAGAAGGGTTAACAACAAGGGCGAGTGGTCGGATGAGAGATCCGGCAGGGCCATGGCGCTTATAAGATCGCGTGGGATGTTTTTCGTCACCGCGAAATCAATTAGATCTGGGATCTTTCTGGGGTCTGCAGGCCAATATGTGGGGCTACCAGGAGAGTGCTTCGGCGTATGAGAAGCCCTTAGTGGTATTTAGCGGACCGAATGATGATCTGGCTGCCTTGGCGAAAAATACGTCTGGCGTACTTTTTGAGTTATAATACGCATTTTGCGTATTTTGTTGACGCGTAGCTGTCGCTCGTTGCATGCGACTCTTCAGCTCCTTGTAGACCGCACAGCCTCTGTAGTTTGCCGTATGGTTTCCTCCACAGTTGCCACATTTTTCTTTAAGGGGGTCTTCTTTGTTTGCGGGGCAGTTTACGGAGTTGTGGAAGTCTCCGCAGACTACGCAGACTGCCCGAAGTGTGCAGTATGTCTTTGTGTGTCCATACTCCTGGCAGTTTGTGCAGGAGTGGTTCTTCCACGGTGATCCTTCGATGCAATAAGAGCTGCAGCTTGTAGATTGGGTGCACTTCGTTTTTCTTTAAGGCTTTGCTATCTGGTTCGAGCTCGACCTTGAAGAGTGGAGCTCGGAAGTGTTCTTCGCACTTTGTTTGAATTTTAGTTTCGTGGATGTTCCCTTTAATAAGCGGAACAACATGAAAATTATCGTTCCCGACTAGCGCAACAATTTTGTTGACCAGGGCGTTAGAGCTTTTTTCCCTTATATAAATTGGTGGGGGCTTTGGTTTCTTTTGGGTCTCCTGCCCCAGCTCTGCTTGGTTGTTCTCCGCCTCTGCTAAGATGGAAAAACGGTTATCATTGGAACTTCTAGTTTGGTCGTTGCTTTTGTTGATACGGTTGATCTTTGGTTTATTACCAACCGTGTTTACTGGACTAAGCTTACGCTTAATCTGGATGTAGCGATCCACACCGGTCTGTATAGCCGGGACCGCTTGTTGCTTATCGAAGCTTACGGTTTTGTTGACATTGCAATTTGCTCTGCGGCCGTTGGCACCGAATTCGCAATATTGGTAGTTGGTTTTGTTGTTGGTGGTGCTTTTGATGCGTCTGCTGTAAGAAGTAAGAGTAACAAGCGTTTCTTGGATTTAGGGAGCTTCTACGCTCATTCTTTGGAACGCTGCTCATTTTTTGAGCTTATAACGCGTGGCACTTATTAAATTAAGTCAAATATACACTTGAACTTTCATAACACCAGTTATAATTATATATATATATTTTTTTTAGGCGTTACTTCGCGCAAGCTGCCTGTCAATTGTTATTCATGTAGTTTAGACTACTGATTTCAAATTCGTTACTTTTTCTCCACTTTAGATTTGTTAGTTCTTATTTTCACCGACAAAAGACGGAGAACACCGACCGACGAAGCCTCGCACTAAAAAACGCGTCCAACTCGTACAACGGTCTGATCGCGATTCAAGTGAATGAGTGAATGCGTGAATGGCTGAGTGAGTGAATGACAAAGAATGAACAAATTTGGTACAGGGGTGTGTTATGCAGTTTATTGAACAAATACAGTTTAGCAGTGTGATATTTGGTTTTTTCAACAAATTCAGTATATCAGTGTGTTATGTGATCCATTAAACCCAAAAAAAGTTGTAGGTGGTAATACCAAAGAAAATGTTGATTTTGTAAAAAACATCTCACAAAACCTATATACGGGAGTGGTGTCGTGCAAGGCATTTCATATGAACAATTTTTATATGAAAAAATTTATATGATAGTTGAGTGTTGCCTTGCTGGCATAAGCAATATATATATATATTATAAATGGCATAAATAATGAAGTTAAGTGGTGTACTATTAAATTAATGTACTCAAAAAAATGTATAGAGGGTAACACCAAGGAAAATGTTGATTTTGTAAAAACGTATCACAAAACCTATATAGGGGAGTGGTGTCGCGCAAGGCATGTCATATGAAAAATTTTTATTTAAAAAAATAATATGACTGGAGTATTGCCTTGCTGGCATAAGCAATATAATATATAAATGGCATAAATAATGAAGTTTAGTGGTGTATTATTAAATTAATGGACCCAAAAAATGTATAGAGGGTAACACCACGGAAAATGTTGATTTTGTAAAAAACGTGTCACAAAACCTATATAGGGAGTGGTGTCGCGTAAAAAATCATATGACAGTGGAGTATTGCCTTGCTGGCACAAGCAATATAATATATGAATGGCATAAATAATGAAGTTAAGTGCTGTATTATTAAATTAATGGACCCAAGGTAATCGGTAGATGATAGTACCAAAGAAAACAAGAGAATTGTAGAAAACGTGGCACGAGACCTATACAAGATGAGCAGTGTGAACTCATGTTTTGAATGATTGGATGCATACAATTTATTATAAATTAATCGTTATTTGTCGTCTTCAGAACGTCTTGGCTGCGATTAATGTAATATATTAGATAACAAAGGGAATTAGCCAATAATACTTAATAGATTTCCTGTTATCATTGTGTCAATTCTATTGGCACCATCCTTAAGGGCTAAGTCAGTTTTATGTAAATAGTACCAAAATGTACGATGTTGTTTGTCTTTCAATTGGAATATACCATATGTTAGAATGCATAATTCGATACAAGATGGTCGTAATAACTGGTTTTAGCTAAATATTAATCACATTATGTATGTTAGTGTGGTTATGGCTTTATTTAATATAATATTGTTACTTCAAAAGTTGCATAGTGAACAAATTATCAATTTGTTATCAAAATTAAATAAGCTTTAATTTAAATTTATTTAAATTAAAAGTGTATGTGTGACAATTTATATTAAGTAAGTCGAAATAAAGTGATATTTTTGAACGAATTATATGGATATATATTTATATATACAACATATATATATATTAACAGTTGTCAGTTATTTAATACTAACGAACGTGATTGCTATCTAAATGTGGCCATATTCGTTTAGAACATGTCATATGCAAAATATATATATATATTTTATTGAATATTATCATAATTTTAATTCAAAAATATTTTTGAGTTGTCATGTATTTACATATTTGAATATACATTTATGTGGAAATATTTAATATTATTCACATAAAGAAAAATAACATTATTCTGGGTGATCCTGCCGGTAGTTATATGCTTGTCTCAAAGATTAAGCCATGCATGTCTAAGTACACACGAATTAAAAGTGAAACCGCAAAAGGCTCATTATATCAGTTATGGTTACTGAGAAACGGCTACCACATCTAAGAAAGGCAGCAGGCGCGTAAAGTACCCACTCCCAGCTCGGGGAGGTAGTGACTCATATCCGAGGCCCTGTAATTGAATGAGTACACTTCAAATCCTTTAACAAGGACCTATTGGAGGGCAAGTCTGGTGCCAGCAGCCGCGGTAATTCCAGCTCCAATAGCGTATATTAAAGTTGTTGCGGTTAAAACGTTCGTAGTTGAACTTGTGCTTCATACGGGTAGTGCAACTTACAATTGTAGTTAGTACTATTCCTTTACTATTAGCGTATTACCGGTGGAGTTCTTATGTATAATTAAATACTTGTATTTTTTTATATATTCCCCCTATTTAAGAACCTGTATTAGTGCTCTTCATCGAGTGTTGTGTTGTGGGCCGATACAATTACTTTGAACAAATTAGAGTGCTTAAAGCAGGCTTCAAATGCCTGAATATTCTGTGCATGGGATAATGAAATAAGACCTCTGTTCTGCTTTCATTGGTTATCAGATCAAGAGGTAATGATTAATAGAAGCAGTTTGGGGGCATTAGTATTACGACGCGAGAGGTGAAATTCTTGGACCGTCGTAAGACTAACTTAAGCGAAAGCATTTGCCAAAGATGTTTTCATTAATCAAGAACGAAAGTTAGAGGTACGAAGGCGATCAGATACCGCCCTAGTTCTAACCATAAACGATGCCAGCTAGCAATTGGTTGTAGCTACTTTTATGGCTCTCTCAGTCGCTTCCCGGGAAAACAAAGGTTTTGGGCTCCGGGGAAGTATGGTTGGAAACTGAAACTTAAAGGAATTGACGGAAGGACATCACCAGAAGTGGAGCCTGCGGCTTAATTTGACTCAACACGGGAAAACTTACCAGGTCCGAACATAAGTGTGTAAGACAGATTGATAGCTCTTTCTCGAATCTATGGGTGGTTCTGCATGGCCGTTCTTAGTTCGTGGAGTGATTTGTCTGGTTAATTCCGATAACGAACGCGACTCAAATATATTAAATAGATATCTTCAGGGTTATGGTTTTGAAGCTTATATTGCCTTAATTCATGGTGGCAGTAAAATGCTTATTGTGTTTGAATGTGTTTATATAAGTGGAGCCGTACCTGTTGGTTTGTCCCATTAGATTGAGCAATAACAGATCTGTGATGCCCTTAGATGTCCTGGGCTGCACGCGCGCTACAATGAAAGTATCAAACGTGTATTTACTAGACCGAGAGGTCCGGGTAAACCGCTGAACCACTTTTATGCTTGGGATTGTGAACTGAAACTGTTCACATGAACTTGGAATTCCCAGTAAGTGTGAGTCATTAAAACTGCCCTTTGTACACACCGCCCGTCGCTACTACCGATTGAATTATTTAGTGAGGTCTCCGGACGTGATCACTGTGACGCCTTGTGTGTTGCGGTTGTTTCGCAAAAGTTGACCGAACTTGATTATTTAGAGGAAGTAAAAGTTGTAACAAGGTTTCCGTAGGTGAACCTGCGGAAGGATCATTATTGTATAATGAATCTAACCGTTAAAAAAATTAAATTTTATATTATTTCAATGTGTAAAATGATATTCATTGTAAGAATTTAATATTAAATAAAAACAAATGAAATATAAATATATTGCGTGTATATGTACCATAACATACATGCGTTGCATAAATGTATTGTTCATATTCCAATGCGCATACATTGTATAAACGCAACACCCTAAATTAAACAATGTTGTACCTGTGTTTCAGGTTAATGCTTTACATATATTGATGGTAATAAAATAGTGTAGAAATTTAATTAATATATTTGTAATCTGTTATTATCACCGATTTTGTAAAACTAAGACATTTCGCAACATTTCTTTAGGTATATAAAAATATTTTATTGAAGGAATTGATATATGCCAGTAAAATGGTGTATTTTTAATTTCTTTCAATAAAAAAATGTTTTGACGTAATGAAATAAACCAAAAAATTTGTATCACTCTAAGCGGTGGATCACTCGGCTCATGGGTCGATGAAGAACGCAGCAAACTGTGCGTCATCGTGTGAACTGCAGGACACATGAACATCGACATTTTGAACGCATATCGCAGTCCATGCTGTTATGTACTTTAATTAATTTTAGAGTGCTGCTTGGACTACATATGGTTGAGGGTTGTAAGACTATGCTAAAAAAGTTGTTTAAAATTTTTCGAAATTTTATGCATATGGTATATTATTGGATAATATAAATTTGAATGTAAAAATTCTCATTTAAAATATTCATAATATTAAATAAATGGAATTACTATGCCTCTATTTTGTAAGAGAAATTTGAAGAATTATATGTTCTTTATTCAATTCAAATAGTACTGAGGAACGTCTAGCATAAAATATGTGATTTTTATATAAACTAGAATTGCCTCTTATTAATGAATATGAATAAAGAAAAATTTGTGTGAATAATATAGGCCTATAGTAAATTTCATATTGTTAAAATAAAGAACATTTTTATTTAAACATATATTGTATAATTATACAACCTCAACTCATATGGGACTACCCCCTGAATTTAAGCATATTAATTATGGGAGGAAAAGAAACTAACAAGGATTTTCTTAGTAGCGGCGAGCGAAAAGAAATCAGTTCAGCACTACGTCACTTTGTCTATATGACAAATGTGAGATGCAGTGTATGGAACGTCAATATTCTAGTATGAGAAATTAACGATTTAAGTCCTTCTTAAATGAGGCCATTTACCCATAGAGGGTGCCAGGCCCGTATAACGTTAATGATTATTAGATGATGTTTTCAAAGAGTCGTGTTGCTTGATAGTGCAGCACTAAGTGGTGGTAAACTCCATCTAAAACTAAATATAACCATGAGACCGATAGTAAACAAGTACCGTGAGGGAAAGTTGAAAAGAACTCTGAATAGAGAGTTAAATAGTACGTGAAACTGCTTAGAGGTTAAGCCCGATGAACCTAAATATCCGTTGTGGAAAATTCATCATTAGAGTTGTAATATTTAATCAATATTATAATAATAGTGTGCATTTTTTCCATATAAGGACATTGTAATCTATTAGTATAAATAATTTATTAAACGATTGTGATAAATTTTTATTTAAATTAGAATGCTTGCATTTTAATATAAAATAAATGTCATAAATTTGATAAAGTGCTGATAGATTTATATGAATACAATGCGTTAATTTTTCGGAATTATATAATGGCATGATTATCATTGATTATTGTGTTTATTATAAGCAATTGTATGATTAACAATGCGATAGATTCAGGATACCTTCGGGACCCATCTTGAAACACGGACCAAGGAGTCTACCATATGTGCAAGTTATTGGGATAAAAACCTAATAGCGTAATTAACTTGACTATTAATGGGATTAGTTTTTTAACTATTTATAGTTATTTAACGCAATCCCGGGGCGTTCCATATAGTTATGTATAATGGTATTTATATTATTTATGCCTCTAACTGGAACGTACCTTGAGCATATATGCTGTGACCCGAAAGATGGTAAACTATACTTGATCAGGTTGAAGTCAGGGCAAACCCTGATGGAAGACCGAAACAGTTCTGACGTGCAAATCGATTGTCAGAATTGAGTATAGGGGCGAAAGACCAATCGAACCATCTAGTAGCTGGTTCCTTCCGAAGTTTCCCTCAGGATAGCTGGTGCATTTAACTGTTGTATAAAATAATCTTATCTGATAAAGCGAATGATTAGAGGCCTTAGGGTCGAAACGATCTTAACCTATTCTCAAACTTTAAATGGGTAAGAACCTTAACTTTCTTGATATGAAGTTTAAGGTTATGATATAATGTGCCCATGATATAATGCCACTTTTGGTAAGCAGAACTGGCGCTGTGGGATGAACCAAACGTAATGTTACGGTGCCCAAATTAACAACTCATTCAGAAACCATGAAAGGCGTTGGTTGCTTAAAACAGCAGGACGGTGATCATGGAAGTCGAAATCCTCTAAGGAGTGTGTAAAAACTCACCTGCCGAAGCAACTAACCCTCAAAATGGATGGCGCTCAAGTTGTATACCTATACATTACCGCTAAAGTAGATGATTTATATTACTTGTAATATAAATTTTGAAACTTTAGTGAGTAGGAAGGTACAATGATGTGCATAGAAGTGTTTGGTGTAAGCCTGCATGGAGCCGTCATTGGTACAGATCTTGGTGGTAGTAGCAAATAATCGAATGAGACCTTGGAGGACTGAAGTGGAGAAAGGGTTTCGTGTGAACAGTGGTTGATCACGAGTTAGTCGGTCCTAAGTTCAAGGCGAAAGCCGAAATTTTTCAAGTAAAAAGTTTGTCATTTATATAAATATTGTATCATAAACTTGAATAATTGTGAACGAAAGGGAATACGGTTCCAATTCTGTAACCTGTTGAGTACCCGTTTGTTATTAAATATGGGCCTCGTGCTCATCCTGGCAACAGGTACAACCATAAAGAAGCCGTCGAGAGGTATCGGAAGAGCTTTCTTTTCTGTTTTATAGCCATACTACCATGGAAGTCTTTCGCAGAGAGAAATGGTAGATGGGCTAGAAGAGCATGACATATACTGTTGTGTCGATATTTTCTCCTCGGACCTTGAAAATTTATGGTGGGGACACGCAAACTTCTTAACAGGCCGTATCAATATCCGCAGCTGGTCTCCAAGGTGAAGAGTCTCTAGTCGATAGAATAATGTAGGTAAGGGAAGTCGGCAAATTAGATCCGTAACTTCGGGATAAGGATTGGCTCTGAAGATTGAGATAGTCGGGCTTGATTGGGAAACAATAACATGGTTTATGTGGTCGTTCTGGGTAAATAGAGTTTCTATCATTTATGGTAGTTTCTTGTTCCCCGGATAGTTTAGTTACGTAGCCAATTGTGGAACTTTCTTGCTAAAATTTTTAAGAATACTAACTGGGCAACCAGTTAGTTCTTTTAAATTAGAACGATTATCAATTAACAATCAATTCAGAACTGGCACGGACTTGGGGAATCCGACTGTCTAATTAAAACAAAGCATTGTGATGGCCCTAGCGCATGTTGACACAATGTGATTTCTGTCCAGTGCTCTGAATGTCAAAGTGAAGAAATTCAAGTAAGCGCGGGTCAACGGCGGGAGTAACTATGACTCTCTCTTATTCCCAATGGTGTTATGCTTCGCATAAAGAACCTTATTCTCTGGTGCGGCGAACTACCGTTTTCGTCCCAAAAACGGGGTAAGGCATCCCAACCTCATGACTTTCGTCCGAGATCGGTTCCTTACGTCATAGTCAGACAACTTAATGCCATTTTGGCATCCCGATAGCGTCAAGGTTGTGCCGATAACGCGACGATAGTTGACTTAGTTCTGAGGAATTGCCATAGACAGTATAAGTCTTGCTATATTGCCACATTGGATGTGAGCAAAGCGTTTGACTCCGTCTCACACGAAGCAGTGCTGGATACCCTCACAGCATATGGGGCACCAAGAAACTTTGTCAACTACGTACGTATAATGTACAGTGGTGGGGGCACCTACTTTAGTGGAAGAGGCTGGAGGTCAGAGGAACTCGTCCCTGCTAGAGGTGTAAAGCAGGGTGACCCTCTATCTCCACTTATGTTCAATCTGGTCATCGACCGATTAGATGTCAATAGGTGTCAATGTTGGAAATGCCAAAATAAACGTGGCAGCGTTCGCAGATGATCTGGTGCTTTTCTCCGAAACTCCCAAGGGCCTTGGAACTACTGGATACCACGGTTGACTTTCTAAAAACCGTAGGGCTTACCCTTAATGCTAATAAATGTTTCACAATAAGTGTTGAAGGGCAACCAAAACAGAAGTGTACTGTGGTCGAACCACGTCGCTTCCAAGTAGATTCACGCATATGTCCAGCATTGAAGCGCACGAAGGAATGGAGGTATTTAGGTATCCAGTTCACTGCAGAGGGGAGAGCTCGTTATAATCCAGCTGAGGACCTGGGTCCAAAGTTGGATATAATATCGCGTTCCCCCTGAAGCATCAACAGAAGTTATTTGCCCTCAGGACTGTCCTTATTCCACAGCTATATCACAAGCTAAGTCTTGCTAATGTGGCCGGTCGTAAGGAGATGGTTAGATCTTCCTATGGATGTGTCAGTTGCATTCTTCCACGCCCCCAGAATGCAGGGGGTCTCGGTGTACCCTCAGTTCGATGGACAGCCCCAGTGCTGCGCATACAAAGGTTGGATAGCATTAAGTGGCCTCACCTCGAGCAATCAGAGACAGCCAGCTCCTTCCTCAGTGCGGAACGTCGGAGGGCCCGGAATAGACGCCAGGCAAAAGAAGCTGCACTGTTTACACACCATGAGATCGATTCGTCGTGGGTGAATAGATTGCACAATTCTGTTGATGGTAGCGGTCACCGTGAAGCAGGTCGTTATGCTCAACAACACGGATGGGTAGTCGACCCCATATGTTTATTAACCGGTAAAGCTTATGTGAATGGGATCAAACTGCGGATAAATGCCCTACCAACGAGGTCTCGGACCACGAGGGGAAGGCACGAAACAAAACTTATCTTAAGCAGGGGCTTGAGTTACGGGGTTATACTGCCAAGTCTGCAGGGAGAGGGCAAGATATATAAGCCGGACCTGGTGGCCTTCCGACCAGATCACACTTTAGTGATCGACGCGCAGGTTGCGACAGACGGACTTGATCTTGACCAAGCTCATCGGAGTAAGGTTGAGATCTATGACAGACAGGACTTACGATCTACATTGATAAGGGATTATCAGGCACATGAGGATATTAGAACCGTTTCTGCCACTCTAAACTGGAGGGGCATCTGGAGCTATCAGTCTGTAACAAGACTGAGAGCACTCGGTGTTCTAAACGCTGCTGACAGCAATGTTATCAGTACCAGGGTAGTAGTTGGTGGAGTTTGCGGATTCAAAACATTTATGTTCCATACTGGATACCACCGTAGAGTGAGCTAACATTTATTTATTTATTTCCTTATACTAGTCTGCTACCTAGGCCAACATCTTAAAGGTGCAAAGAAAAGGGAAAATAGCCATGCGCCATATTTGATTGGCGTCAGTGTGTGGGCAAAAGATCATTTCCTATAGTAGCCAAATGCCTCGTCAACTAATTAGTGACGCGCATGAATGGATTAACGAGATTCCTACTGTCCCTATCTACTATCTAGCGAAACCACAGCCAAGGGAACGGGCTTGGAATAATTAGCGGGGAAAGAAGACCCTTTTGAGCTTGACTCTCATCTGGCAGTGTAAGGAGATATAGGAGGTGTAGAATAAGTGGGAGATATTAGATTTCGGTTTAGTATCGACAATGAAATACCACTACTCTTATTGTTTCCTTACTTACTTGATTAAATGGAACGTGTATCATTTCCTATCCATTATACGGATATATTTATTATATCTTATGGTATTGGGTTTTGATGCAAGCTTCTTGATCAAAGTATCACGAGTTTGTTATATAATCGCAAACAAATTCATTAATGAGAGAGAGCATTTATGTATTCTTGATTCAAAAATTTGGTATAATTCCAATTACTCAGGTATGATCCAATTCAAGGACATTGCCAGGTAGGGAGTTTGACTGGGGCGGTACATCGTTCAAATAATAACGGAGGTGTCCCAACGCCAGCTCAGTGCGGACAGAAACCACACATAGAGCAAAAGGGCAAATGCTGACTTGACTCGGTGTTCAGTACACACAGGGACAGCAAAAAGCTCGGCCTATTGATCCTTTTGGTTTAAAGAGTTTTTAACAAGAGGTGTCAGAAAAGTTACCATAGGGATAACTGGCTTATGGCGGCCAAGCGTTCATTTCGTTGATCCTTCGATGGCGGCTCTTCCTATCATTGTGAAGCAAAATTCACCAAGCGTTGGATTGTTCACCCATGCAAGGGAACGTGAGCTGGGTTTAGACCGTCGTGAAACAGGTTAGTTTTACCCTACTAATGACAAAACGTTGTTGCGACAGCATTCCTGCGTAGTACGAGAGGAACCGCAGGTACGGACCAATGGCACAATACTTGTTCGAGCGAACAGTGGTATGACGCTACGTCCGTTGGATTATGTCTGAACGCCTCTAAGGTCGTATCCGTGTTGGACTGCAATGATAAATAAGGAGCAATTTGCATTGTATGGCTTCTAAACCATTAAAAGTGTATTATTCATTTAATAGACGACAATGGATGTGATGCCAATGTTACATATAACATAGTAAATTGGGAGGATCTTCGATCACCTGGTGCCGCGCTAGTTATATATTAAAACATTATTTAATACAATGACAAAGCCTTGAATCAATTGTAAACGAGTTTTATAACAGGCAAGGTGTTGTAAATGGTTGAGCAGCTGCCATACTGCGATCCACTGAAGCTTATCCTTTGGTTGATGATTCGATAAAAATTATATTTTTATGAACATCAAAATTCATAAAATAATTTATATATATGTAATATAGATATATATACATAATGTATATATAAATATTTAAAATATATGCACATCATATATATTATATATTAATATATATAAGTGTGCATATATAAAGAACGACAGTTATATACAAAATACTTGTTAAAAATATAAATACAACAGAAATATTGTATTAAAAAGGCCGCCCAATAATTAAGAAATATATATTATGATAATGATTAAATATATATTTGTAAAATTTATTAATATATAATAATAATTGGCCGTCAGCCGTCAGAGGAAGCAAGGGGACCAACATGTAATCTCAGTATTGGCTGTGGCACGTACCGTCCTTGCTCCTACTGCCGGAAGTGCGACTATACTCTCCACGCGAGGGCGGCTGGAAGCAGACCCCTAGCACGGTCATGTCTAGAGGTGCTGACTAATTGTAGTCGGGCGAAAATCGTGAATCTATAAATCACCCCAATCCATGGTGGAACAGCATGCGATGATGAATGCATGACCGTGGGGTAGCCCGGTCTCTAGTATGCGGACTCTGGATACCTGTCGCGGTCCAGTTTCATTTAGACTTTCCACGGTATGCGGGCTATGCCGTGGATGACCTTCCCTTCCCGCCTACTCGTGGGATCTTAACTAATGGATCAAAATTTCAAAATAGAAAAGATGAAGCTAACTGCAACCGAATCAGCTTTGCTGACGACGCTTCCGTGGCCTCTCAGAGGTCAGGCCTTACGGAAGCAGGCTCTCAGATCCAGTTGCTGCGGCTGGAATCTAAGGACGCCTTTTTTAAATAATTGCACTCGCAAAGGGTTCTAACAGAGAGGAGGCTCTAGCTATCGCCACTGCGCCCCCCGTTAACACCAAGGCTAAACGGACGCCATCGTCGAGCCCACCAGCTCTTCAAAGAGGTCCAAAAAGACTCATAAGGAGTCCACGAAACCACTCTTCAGCCAAGTGGTTAGCAGCGTGAAATTGGACTTCACTTCGGCTGATCCAATCAAACCCCTCTCAGCGGAGCAGTTGGCTACGTTGAAATCCAGCATATTAAAGTCGGTGCTGTTGCACTCTTCACCAACGGTTAGTCCAGGTTTCGAGGGCTGTATACCCCGAAATGAGTGGCTGCTTTTGGTGTGCGAGGATAACAGCACTGCCAATTGGGTCAGGGGAGCTTTTGGACACATCAGGTCCATCAGCGCCCTTGACGTCAAATTGCTGGAGGAAACGGAGTTCCCCAAGGCTCACCTCATCAGAGGTTACTTTCCCAGTAGTGCTGAGTATACTCCTGAAACCATCCTGAAATTTATTGGGCTCCAGAACGCCAGCAGCTTCTCCACGAAGCTGTGGCGGGTGGTGCAGCACAGCCTGAACGGCACAACGACTCACCTCGCAATGTTGGTTGACGAGGAGTTGTACACGGCTCTGACAGAGTGCCAAGGGAAGGTGAAATTCTGCTTTGGCAGGGTCAAATTGATCCTAAAGAATTCAGCTCCCAAAGCCTCCTCCGCCACCCCTGCTCCATCCACATCCTCACCCGCTCCCTCTCCTGCCAGTGCCGCTCCGGCAACCGCGCCAGTGGTTTCCTCAGGGATTCCAGCATTGGCTGACCCTGTGGCCTCCACCTTCCCCCACCCAACCGGTCATTGTGGTCACAGCCCCGAAGGGCCCAACTAGACGTGTGACAAGTGGCCATCGTCCGTCAACCGTCAGAGGTGCCTCGGCCAGGCCCACTGCCATCACCTCAGGCCGCAACCCACCCGCAAGGGCACCTCCCGCGAGCAAGGAGGGAAGATGAGCAAACTTAAAGTGCTCCAGTCGAACCTGCACCACGCTAGAGGAGCGTCGGCCACACAGTGCAGGGTCCGGTTTTTTTGGGGTTTGTGGTTGTTTTTTGGGGCCGGGGCGCGGGGGGGTTCCCCAGGGGGGGCGGGGGGGGGGGGGTTTGTGGCCCCCAAAAAAGCGGGGTGGGGTGACCAACACACGGGGGGGGCGACAACAAAGGCCTCTTAGACTACTTATTGTGTTGTCAATTAGATGTAGCTAACATAGGGTGCAAACCCACTTTTATCAATGCTATTAGGGAAGAGGTTTTAGATCTCACCCTAATCAGCAACTCGATAGCAAGTTCGCTTGTTAATTGGCGGGTCACAAACGAATGCACTTTGTCAGACCATCAGCACATCAGGTTTGACCTTCCTGGCCAAGTCGAAATTCGCCAAAACTTCTTCTGTCCAAAAAATACAAATTGGGAGCTCTTTAAAGCCTCTGTAGCTTTTAAAGCAGACCTATTGGTCAGCAATCCTAGCTCTATCAGTGAGATAGAACTGGCTGCCAATCTGCTCCAAGATGTGCTTATCTCATCCTTCGAGGACAGCTCAGTCCAGAAGACCCTAAGGGTCAATCGGAAAATTCCGTGGTGGAATGAGGAACTGGCTGTCCTTAGAAGGAGGATTAGAAGCCTTTTTAATAAGGCTAAATCTAACCGTGCTAGTTGGGACGTCTATAGGGACGCTCTTACCAACTACAACAAAAGCATTAGACGAGCTAAACGCGATACATGGCGCAGCTAGTGTGGTAGCTTAGAATCGCTGCCAGAGGCAGCGAGGCTTCATAAAGTATTGGCTAAAGGGCCGTTTAATGGAATAGGGCTTCTTAAAAGAGCAGATGGCTCTTTCACTCAAGATCACTGGGAAACACTTGAGCTTCTACTGCAAGTCCACTTCCCGGGTTCTGTGGCGAATCCAGATCTCTCCGGTCGCGATGACGCCACTTTGTCACCGGACTCACGCGGATACAGCCTATCTGGATCAAATGGTCAAATGGGCTGTAGATTCTTTTGCTCCTTTCAAAGCCCCAGGGGGTGACAAAATCTTCCCAGCCCTTATTCAAAGCAGCATGGCTCATATTCTTGATCCACTGGTCGGCCTTCTTAGAGCTAGTTTTACTTGGGGATACATACCCATCTCTTGGAGGAGAGTTAATGTGGTATTCATCCCCAAGCAAGGGAATCGTCCGCTTGACCAGCCTAAGTCCTATCGGCCGATCAGTCTTACCTTCTTTCTGCTTAAAACGGCGGAAAGGCTTACAGATATGCACATTCGGTGCTCTGTGCAGACGTCGACACCTCTGCATCCCACGCAGTTTGCGTACTTAGCCGGCAGATCGACGGAGGTCGCTCTCCACAGGTTAGTGGGAAAAATTGAAAGAGCCTTCGTATCCAAGAACATTGCTTTGTGCTCTTTTCTGCATATAGAAGGTGCTTTTGATAATACCGGCTACGGGTCAATCTCTACTGCTCTAGAACGTAGAGGAACTGCCCGTCCATTGATCCGGTGGATTGAAGCTATGCATCAAACACCGGATTATCACTTCCACCCTGGACTCCACGACTGCATGCATAATTGCAGTCAAAGGCTGTCCCCAGGGAGGGGTTCTATCCCCCTACTATGGTCCCTAGTAGTTGACGAACTACTAGTTTTACTCTCCGAGCAGGGCGTTGAAGCGATCGGCTATGCTGATGACCTGACTCTAATAGTGATCGGGAACTATACCAGCACCGTGACAGAGTTGATGCAATCAGCTCTGAACACGGTAAGTAGATGGTGCGCAGATGTTGGTCTTAGCATCAATCCACAAAAAGCTATTATAGTTCCTTTCAATAGGCGCTATTCCGTTGACATTGGTCAACTTTATATCAGCGGCTCCCCTGTGGGGCTATCCAACGATGTCAAATATCTAGGGGTGACCCTCGATAAAAGACTAAATTGCAACTCCCACCTCAGCAACACCCTCACAAAGGCGACCCATCCCATGTGGGCCTGCAGGAGATTCTTTGGTAGAATCTGGGGTCTTAAATCCTGCACCATCCGGGGGCTTTTTGCCATGATGGTCAGACCGATCGTCACCTATGCTGCTATTGTGTGGTGGCCAAAGGTTACGCAGGTCAATGCCATCAGCAAATGCAATAAATTGCACAGGCTGCTGTGCCTCTCACTGACAGGTGCACTTCGTACCTGTCCCACCGCAGCAATGGAATCGATACTTAATCTGACTCCGCTGCACATCCAAATTAAAGAAGTCGCCGCTATGAGCCTTCTTAGAATCAAGCTCCACTCAGGGCTTCTAGCTACCGAATCAGGACATGCTAGCCTGATCAAAGACATTCCTGGCATAGATATCTGCACTAGATCAGATACTATGACTAAGGAACTTTTCTTTGGTGCTAAATTCAGAACCCTCATCCCGGACCGGAAGGACTGGGACACTGGCAACCCCATCATCGACCCCTACGGTATTCACTGGTATACCGACGGGTCAAAAACTGATCAGGGGGTTGGAGCTGGGATCTTTGGACCCAACTCTAAAACCTCAATTGCTATGGGCAAATGGCCCACAGTCTTCCAATCTGAGGTTCATGCCATCGAGTTCTGCTGCCGTCTGATCCTAGGGAAGGGGATTAGAGGAGCGAACATCCACATCTTCTCTGTCAGTCAAGCCGCCATCTTAGCCCTCTCCTCCAAAAGAGTAAGCTCTCGACTGGTGGCCGATTGCTGGAACTGCCTCCAGAGACTGTCTCTTACTAACAATGTCACCCTTCTATGGGTACCTGGACACTCTGGTATCCAGGGCAATGAGTTGGCGGACGAAAATGCTAGGGCCGGTTCGTCAGCTACTTTTTCCGGCTCTGAGCCTTTCTGTGGCATGGGTTGGTCAACCATCTCAGCTATTGTTAAAACCTGGGCTGTTAGGTTGACTGATCGCTACTGGTCGGTCCAACCAGGGATGCGGCAAGCCAAGGAGCTTATCAATCCCGTGGTCGACCGGAAAACCAGCTTACTTTCCAGGAGGGATCTTCACCTCCTCGTTGGCTTTCTTAGTGGCCATCATACGGTGAACTATCACCTCACCAAAATGCGTCTGTCTTCTGATTCTGAGTGCAGACTTTGCAAAGAGGACGACGAGACAACCAAACACATTCTGTGCGACTGTCCAGCCTTGGTGTGGACTAGGAGGAAATATCTGCACGTGGATACCGCAGGTCCCGAGCACATTGTTCGTTCCTCGACAAAAGATCTGCTCTGCTTCATTAGAGAAGCAGAGCAACTTTTGTCCAGCTACGAAGAGCATATAGGCACAAAAGACCTCCATGGTCGCAGTGCCTCGCATCTCCTCTGTTGGGAGACTCCCTTTTTCAAATAATAATAATAATAATAATGCTACAGTTTAAAAATGTTGTATTAAAAAATTGCCCGATATTAAAGAACTGTACATTATGATCATGATGAAATATATGTATGTGTAAAATATATTAATATTTAATAATGATACAATTTATATATAAAGAAAATGGTAATAGTAGAGCAGATACCATAAAGCGATCCACTCCACTAAAGCTAATCATTCGATAAAAATATAATTTTATGAACATCAAAACACATAAGATATATATATATATATATATATATATGTATGTATCTAAATATTTTAAATATATGTGCATATATATTTAAACATATATAAATGTACGTATTAAGAATAAAAAGTATAAATAATATACACTAGTCTTAAAATTTGCCCGATATTTAAGAAATATATATTATGATGATGCGATATAATGTATGTATAAATTATATTAATATATAACAATGATACAATTTATAAATAAAATTAGAACAAAATGAAATTGGTTTAACATGGTAAAGTTTATCCTTTGGCTTAAAGATTCGATAAAAATTTAATTTTATGAACATCAAAACACTTAAGATATACAAATATATATAAATATTTAATATATGTGTGCATATATACTTTAACGTATAAATAATGAAAAGTATATGCTATATACTAATTTAAGAAATTGCCCGGCTAAAAAAAAGTTGGTTATAAAACAACTCACTTGTAGCAATAGAATATGTCTTCGTATTTACGCTCAGAATGAGAAGATAATAAATAATTATTAAATTTCACAATAATATAATTTCAATAATAATATGTACATGATTGGCTTACTATTTATGTTACATAATATCGATATATACAAAAATTAAATATTTGGGAGATTGAACAAATTTGGTTATGCAATATCTAAATGTGGAATGTTAAGAAAATAATTGAAAAAGTAAAGTTTAACAGTGCGTTACTTACTGAACAAATTTGGTAAAGCGGTGTGTTATGATGGTTTACTAAACATAGAAAGTTTAGCAGTGTGATATATGGTTTAGTGAACAAGTAATGTTTAGCGGTATGCTTTGTGGTTTATTGAAGAAATAATGTTTAGCAGTGCGTTATGTATTGAACTAATTTGGTATAGCGGTGTGTTATGATGGTTTACTAAACATAGAAAGTTTAGCAGTGTGATATATGGTTTAGTGAACAAGTAATGTTTAGCGATATGTTATGTGGTTTATTGAACAAATATAGTTTAGCAGTGCGTTATGTATTGAACAAATTTGGTATAGCGGTGTGTTTGATGGTTTACAAAACATAGAAAGTTTAGCAGTGTGATATATGGTTTAGTGAACAAATAATGTTCAGCGGTATGTTATGTGGTTTATTAAACAAATAAAGTCTAGCAGTACGTTATGTATTGAACAAATTTGGTATAACGATGGTTTACTAAACATAGAAAGTTTAGCAGTGTGATATATGGTTTAGTGAAAAAATAATGTATAGCGGTATGTTATGTGGTTTATTGAACAAATCCAGTTTAGCAGTGCGTTATGTATTGGACAAATTTGGTATAGCGACGTGTTATGATGTTTATTTATTATATTTATTAAACATAGAAAGTTTAGCAGTGTGATATTTGGTTTATGGAACAAATTAAGTTTAGCAGTGCGTTATGTACTAAACAAATTTGGTAATGCAGTGTGTTATGCAGTTTATTGATAAAATACAGTTTAGCAGTGTGATATTTGGTTTATTCAACAAATTCAGTATAGTAGTGTGTTATGTGATCCATTAAACCCAAAAAAAGTTGTAGGTGGTAATACCAAGGAAAATGTTGATTTTGTAAAAAACGTGTCACAAAACCTATATAGGGGAGTGGTGTCGCGCAAGACATGTCATATGAAAAATGTTTATATGAAAAAAATCATATGTCAGTGGAGTATTGCCTTGCTGACATAAGCAATATAATATATAAATGGCATAAATAATGAAGTTTAGTGGTGTATTATTAAATTAATGGACCAAAAAAAATGTATAGAGGGTAACACCTAGGAAAATGTTTATTTTGTAAAAAACGTGTCACAAAACCTATATAGGGGAGTGGTGTCGCGGAAGGCATGTCATATGAAAAATTTTTATATGAAAAAAATCATATGACAGTGGATTGTTGCCTTGCCGGCATAAGCAATATAATATATAAACGGCATAAATAATGAAGTTAAGCGGTGTATTATTAAATTAATGGACCCAAAAAAATGTATAGCGGGTAACACCAAGGAAAATGTTGATTTTGTAAAAAACGTGTCACAAAACCTTTATGGGGAGTGGTGTCGCGCAAGGCATGTCATATGAAAAATTTTTATATGAAAAAAAATCATATGGCAGTGGAGTATTGCCTTGCTGGCATAAGCAATATAATATATAAATGGTATAAATAATGAAGTTTAGAGGTGTATTATTAAATTAATGGACCCAAGGTAATCGGTAGATGATAGTACGAGGGCGGTCCCAGAATTAGTTGGCCCAACCACTAAAACACAAACATTTTTGTCGATATTTTCTCCTCGGACCTTGAAAATTTATGGTGGGGACACGCAAACTTCTCAACAGGCCGTACCAATATCCGCATCTGGTCTCCAAGGTGAAGAGTCTCTAGTCGATAGAATAATGTAGGTAAGGGAAGTCGGCAAATTAGATCCGTAACTTCGGGATAAGGATTGGCTCTGAAGATTGAGATAGTCGGGCTTGATTGGGAAACAATAACATGGTTTATGTTCTCGTTCTGGGTAAATAGAGTTTCTATCATTTATGGTAGTTTCTTGTTCCCCGGATAGTTTAGTTACGTAGCCAATTGTGGAACTTTCTTGCTAAAATTTTTAAGAATACTAACTGGGCAACCAGTTAGTTCTTTTAAATTAGAACGATTATCAATTAACAATCAATTCAGAATTGGCACGGACTTGGGGAATCCGACTGTCTAATTAAAACAAAGCATTGTGATGGCCCTAGCGGGTGTTGACACAATGTGATTTCTGCCCAGTGATCTGAATGTCAAAGTGAAGAAATTCAAGTAAGCGCGGGTCAACGGCGGGAGTAACTATGACTCTCTCTTATTCCCAATGGTGTTATGCTTCGCATAAAGAACCTTATTCTCTGGTGCGGCGAACTACCGTTTTCGTCCCAAAAACGGGGTAAGGCATCCCAACCTCATGACTTTCGTCCGAGATCGGTTCATTACGTCATAGTCAGACAACTTAATGCCATTTTGGCATCCCGATATCGTCAAGGTTGTGCCGATAACGCGACTATAGTTGACTTAGTTCTGAGGAATTGCCATAGACAGTATAAGTCTTGCTATATTGCCACGTTGGATGTGAGCAAAGCGTTAGACTCCGTGTCACACGTAGCAGTGCTGGATACCCTCACAGCATATGGGGCACCAAGAAACTTTGTCAAATACGTACGTAGAATGTACAGTGGTGGGGGCACCTACTTTAGTGGAAGGGGCTGGAGGTTAGAGGAATTCGTCCCTGCTAGAGGTGTAAAGCAGGGTGACCCTCTGTCTCCACTTATGTTCAATGTGGTCATCGACCGATTGCTCAGGTCTCTACCCGAATATGTAGGTGTCAATGTTGGAAACGCCAAAATAAACGTGGCAGCGTTCGCAGATGATCTGGTGCTTTTCTCCGAAACTCCCAAGGGCCTTCAGGAACTACTGGATACCACGGTTGACTTTCTAAAAACCGTAGGGCTTACCCTTAATGCTAATAAATGTTTCACGATAAGTGTTAAAGGGCAACCTAAACAGAAGTGTACTGTGGTCGAACCACGGAGCTTCAAAGTAGATTCACGCATATGTCCAGCCTTGAAGCGCACGAAGGAATGGAGGTATTTAGGTATCCAGTTCACTGCAGAGGGGAGAGCTCGTTATAATCCAGCTGAGGACCTGGGTCCAAAGTTGGATATAATATCGTGTTCCCTCCTGAAGCATCAACAGAAGTTATTTGCCCTCAGGACTGTCTTATTCCACAGCTATATCACAAGCTAATTCTTGGTAATGTGGCAATAGGCGTTCTGAGAAAGTGTGACAGACTGGTACGGTCGGTCGTAAGGAGATGGTTAGATCTTCCTATGGATGTGTCAGTTGCATTCTTCCACGCCCCCCAGAATGCTGGGGGTCTTGGTGTACCCTCAGTTCGATGGACTGCCCCAGTGTTGCGCATACAAAGGTTGGATAGCATTAAGTGGCCTCACCTCGATCAATCAGAGACGGCCAGCTCCTTCCTCAGTGCGGAACGTCGGAGGGCCCGGGATAGATGCCAGGCAAAAGAAGCTGCACTGTTTACACGCCATGAGATCGATTCGTCCTGGGCGAATAGATTGCACAATTCTGTTGATGGTAGCGGTCACCGTGAAGCAGGTCGTTATGCTCAACAACACGGATGGGTAGTCGACCCCATCGTTTATTAACCGGTAAAGCTTATGTGAATGGGATCAAACTGCGGATAAATGCCCTACCAACGAGGTCTTGGACCACGAGGGGAAGGCACGAATTGGAGAGAGCAGGATATATAAGCCGGACCTGGTGACCTTCCGACCAGATCACACTTTAGTGATCGATGCGCAGGTTGCGACAGACGGACTTGATCTTGACCAAGCTCATCGGAGTAAGGTTGAGATCTATGACAGACAGGACTTACGAACTACATTGATAAGGGATTATCAGGCACATGAGGATATTAGAACCGTTTCTGCCACTCTAAACTGGAGGGGCATCTGGAGCTATCAGTCTGTAACAAGGCTGAGAGCACTCGGTGTCCTAAACGCTCCTGACAGCAATGTTATCAATACCAGGGTAGTAGTTTGTGGAGTTTGCGGATTCAAAACATTTATGTTACATACTGGATACCACCGTAGAGTGAGCTAACATTTATTTATTTATTTCCTTATACTAGTCTGCTACCTAGGCCAACATCTTAAAGGTACAAAGAAAAGGGAAAATAGCCATGCGCTGCGTCATATTTGATTGGCGTCAGTGTGTGGGCAAAAGATCATTTCCTATAGTAGCCAAATGCCTCGTCAACTAATTAGTGACGCGCATGAATGGATTAACGAGATTCCTACTGTCCCTATCTACTATGTAGCGAAACCACAGCCAAGGGAACGGGCTTGGAATAATTAGCGGGGAAAGAAGACCCTTTTGAGCTTGACTCTCATCTGGCAGTGTAAGGAGATATAGGAGGTATAGAATAAGTGGGAGATATTAGATTTCGGTTTAGTATCGACAATGAAATATTACTACTCTTATTGTTTCCTTACTTACTTGATTAAATGGAACGTGTATCATTTCCTATCCATTATACGGATATATTTATTATATCTTATGGTATTTGATGCAAGCTTCTTGATCAAAGTATCACGAGTTTGTTATATAATCGCAAACAAATTCATTAATGAGAGAGAGCATTTATGTATTCTTGATTCAAAAATTTGGTATAATTCCAATTACTCAGGTATGATCCAATTCAAGGACATTGCCAGGTAGGGAGTTTGACTGGGGCGGTACATCGTTCAAATAATAACGGAGGTGTCCCAACGCCAGCTCAGTGCGGACAGAAACCACACATTGAGCAAAAGGGCAAATGCTGACTTGACTCGGTGTTCAGTACACACAGGGACAGCAAAAGCTCGGCCTATCGATCCTTTTGGTTTAAAGAGTTTTTAACAAGAGGTGTCAGAAAAGTTACCATAGGGATAACTGGCTTATGGCGGCCAAGCGTTCATTTCGTTGATCCTTCGATGGCGGCTCTTCCTATCATTGTAAGCAAAATTCACCAAGCGTTGGATTGTTCACCCATGCAAGGGAACGTGAGCTGGGTTTAGACCGTCGTGAGACAGGTTAGTTTTACCCTACTAATGACAAAACGTTGTTGAGACAGCATTCCTGCGTAGTACGAGAGGAACCGCAGGTACGGACCAATGGCACAATACTTGTTCGAGCGAACAGTGGTATGACGCTACGTCCGTTGGATTATGCCTGAACGCCTCTAAGGTCGTATCCGTGCTGGACTGCAATGATAAATAAGGAGCAATTTGCATTGTATGGCTTCTAAACCATTAAAAGTGTATTATTCATTTAATAGACGACAATGGATGTGATGCCAATGTTACATATAACATATTAAATTGGGAGGATCTTCGATCACCTGGTGCCGCGTTAGTTATATATTAAAACATTATTTAATACAATGACACAGCCTTGAATCAATTATAAGTTGTAAGTGTTGTGCTGTTGTAAGTGGTTGAGCAGCTTCCATACTGCGATCCACTGAAGCTTATCCTTTGCTTGATGATTCGAGAAAAATTATATTTTTATGAACATCAAAATTCATGAAATAATATATATATGTAATATATAGATATATATACATAATGTATATAAAAATATTTATATATATAAATATTTAAAATATATGCACATCATATATATTATATATTAATATATATAAGTGTGCATATATAAAGAACAAAAGTTATATACAAAATACTTGTTTAAAATATAAATACAACAGAAATATTGTATTAAAAGACTGCCCAATAATTAAGAAATGTATATTATGATAATGATTAAATATATATTTGTAAAATTTATTAATATATAATAATGCTACAAATTGTCCGATATTAAAGAACTGTACATTATCATCATGATGAAATATAAGTATGTGTAAAATATATTAATATTTAATAATGATACAATTTATATATAAAGAAAATGGTAATGGTAGAGCAGATATCATAAAGCGATCCACTCCACTAAATCTAATCATTCGATAAAAATATAATTTTATGAACATCAAAACACATAAGATATATATATATATATATATATGTATGTATCTAAATATTTTAAATATATGTGCATATATATTTAAACATATATAAATGTACGTGTTCAGAATAAAAAGTATAAAAAATATACACTAGTCATAAAACTTGCCCGATATTTAAGAAATATATTATGATGATGCGATATAATGTATGTATAAATTATATTAATATATAACAATGATACAATTTATAAATAAAATTAGAACAAAATGAAATTGGTTTACTATGGTAAAGTTTATCCTTTGGCTTAAAGATTCGATAAAAATGTAATTTTATGAACGTGAAAACACTTTAGATATACAAATATATATAAATATTTAATATATGTGTGCATATGTACATTAACATATAAATAATGAAAAGTATATATACTTATATATACTATTTTAAAATATATGCACATCATATATATTATATATTAATATATATAAGTGTGCATATATAAAGAGCCAAAGTTATATACAAAATACTTGTTTAAAATATAAATACAACAGAAATATTGTATTAAAAAGGCTGCCCAATAATTAAGAAATGTGTATTATGATAATGATTAAATATATATTTGTAAAATTTATTAATATTTTAGGAACCGAGTAAATAATACAACTGCGTAGTTTTCTATTCTTCTCTTTATTCTTCCGCCAGTCTAGTTTCGCGAGCAAACAGCGAATGCCATGCTTGATCGTCAGACGCTTGAGTTCGCGTTGCCATCAGTTAAGCTTTTTAGATCAAAGCGTTGCCACTCTTGGTGTTTACAATGGGTTGCGTTCTTAAATATATTATGTGTGTGTGTATATGTACAATGTGTGTAGTGTATAGTGTGTATGTATATAATGTATGTAGTAGGCTGCTACAATTCGGCCATCCTACTTTTAGATCTCCTGATCGTTTCACATTTTATGAAGTTTTTACTTTGGTCTTAAATTATGTATTACAGATTTTTTTACTTTTAGAGTTGGACTATGTTTTTGATTCAATCGAGTTTTTCTTTTACTTTTATGTCTTAAATTATACAAATTTTTAAATATCTTTTTTCTTACGTTTTTCTGTTTTACATTGTAATCTTTAGTTTTTGGTTTTCTGTTTATTTTTTTAAAATTTTCTTTTTTATTTCCTATCCAGTGTTTTATATTATGTATTCCCCAGACACCTTGGTATGGATTACGGGACACTTGAAATCCCTCGACATCATTTAGAAGAAATCTGTCGTTTTTTAAAATTTTTTCAATAATGTAAGGGCCTTTGTGCTTTGGTATGAGTTTTCTTGACACGCCAGTCGTACAGTCGAAATTTTTTACCATGACGTAGTCACCTTTATTATACTTAGTAGGATTCTTTCTCTTTTTGTCAACATAATTTTTATTGTAATTTTGCGCTTTTGTTTGATTTTTTTTGGCTTTTTCTCTAATATTTTCTAAATTTCTGCCTATAACTGTTTCATTTAACTCTTGTAATCTTTCTCTTAGCTCATCAACTTTTTGACCAGTTTGTTCTATCCCAAATAACATTTTGCTTGGTAGCTGTTTTATACTTCGATGTATCGTATTATTTAGGGCATGTTCAACTTGTTCTATAACTAGATCCCAATGTAGGCCTTTTTCAGGTTCTACTAGCTTTGATATCATCGGTCCAAGGCTTCTGTTAACTCTTTCTACCTGTCCGTTTGCCTGTGGGGAGCCTGTGGCTATCTTTAATGTGTTTAATATTGGAATCATTTGTAAAATCTTCAAAATCTTTTGAGGTGAAACACGAGCCTCTATCGGAAACAATACATTTAGGTCTGCTGTATGCTCTGAAATAGTCTCTTAACGATTGAACGACTTCCTTAGTATTTGTTGTTTTAGTCGTATATAATCTTGTAAATTTGGTAAAACCATCTATAACTACTAATACGTGCTTTTGGACCTTCCTGAATCTACTGGACCATAATGGTCGATGTGTATAGTGTCAAACGGTTCTTTTCCTTTAGGTATACTGTGCAATAGACCATCTACTTTTCCGGACTTAGGCGAAAATGATACGCATTTCAAACAGTTTTCGATATGTCTAGAGCATTTTTCTTTGAGATTAGGGAACCAGTAGCTTTTTTAATTGCATCTGTCATTTTATCTCTGCCAACATGTCCAAGTTCATCGTGATACTTATACATGACATGCTCTTCCATGTTTACGGGAACGTAAAATAACAGTCTGTCGTCGTTTGATTTTTTTATATACAATTCCATTGCGCATTTCGTACATTTTGTGTTCCGATTTTTCTAACAATTGTCTAATTTCTTTAACATTATCATCTTTTGCTTGACATATAACTAAATTGTCTTCGAAACTATTTGACTGAACTATCATAATATTTGTGCATCTACTAAGTGCGTCAACGTGTTGCATTCGTTTGCCAGGTCTATGGACTAGTTCGTAAGAATAATCTTGAAGCTCAAGCGCCCATCTTGCAATTCTTGGATTGAGTTCTATTTTATTAAGAGTGAGTGTTAACGAGTTGCAGTCTGTAATTATTTTAAAATCTTTGCCTTGAAGATAAATTCTGAATCTGCGTAATGCATAAACAACAGCTAAAGTTTCTAACTCAAGCTATGGTACTTTGATTCAATATCTGTTGTTCTTTTGGAAAAATAAAAGATTGGATGAAACTTTTTATCCTCTTTCCTTTGAAATCCTAGCCAATGGAGCTGGCATCGCAGTGTAATTCTGTTTCGTGTTTGTGGTTGTATATAGAAAGAACAGGAGCTTGTGTAAGTTTTTCTTTTAGCATTTTAAAGCAATTCATTTCTTCTTCTTCAAATTTGAATAGTCTATCTTTTTTTAGAGTATCATATAAGGGCTTGGCTATTATTGAAAAGTCTTTGATAAATCTTCTGAAATATGAACAAAGACCCAAGAAACTCTGAACAGCATGTACGTTTGTTGGCACAGGAAAATTTTGAACAGCTTCGATACCTTTATCATTTGCTCTTATTCCGTCTTTATCTATTAAAAATCCTAAATATCTAACACTTGGTTGCATAAATTCGCATTTATCTATTCTTAATTCAAGTTTGTTTTGTACTAACCTTTTAAAACTTCTTTAATATTTCTAGGTGTTCGTTTATATCCTTATTTGCTATCATAATATCGTCCATGTATACTACAACCTTGTTTTCTCTAATCATGTCTTTAAATATTTTGTTAACGAATCTTTGAAAAACCGATGGTGCATTTTTTAACCCAAAAGGCATTCGTAACCATTCGTACTGACCTAGCGGTGTAACAAAGGAAGTGTATTTAACGGTCTCTTTATCGACAAATACATGAAAGAATCCATTTTTGAGATCGAGTTTTGTAAAGACAGTTTTGTCCAACAGTTTATCTAACAAGTCATCAATTAGTGGTAAGGGTAATTGTCTTTTAATGTTGATTTATTTAATTTCCTAAAGTCAACACACATTCGTAAGTCGCCTGTTTTTTCTTCACTAAAACGATGGGTGAAGCATATTCCGAGTCGCTCTGTCTTATAAATCCTTTTTCCAAATATTCGTCTAATAACTGTTGTAATTTATCTTTTTCCATATATGACAATCTTCTTGGTGAACAACTGAATGGCTTTGTACTGTTTAGATTTATCTTCATTTCACATTTGACTAGCGGTGTGGGTGGTTGTTTTGCATTTAAGTAGAAGTGTTCTAATATCTTAATAAATTGACTTTGTAAACTGTAGCTTATATTTTCACCTATATTGTATTTTAATTCTTGGTCATCTACAAGGTTGATGTCGAACATGTTACTATCGAAATTATCTAACAATTGACTTTCAATTTTTGAACTTTGCATAACTGTGTTGTTTTTGATCGCAATGTCGGTGATCGTATCCTTGTCCAATTTATCACTATCTGTTTTACCAGCTGTATCATTAACTGTTGCACTAACTGTTTTACTAACTGTATCATTAACTGTTGCACTAACTGTTTTATCAACTGTACCATTGACTGTTGCACTAATTGTTTTACTAACTGTATCATTAACTTTTGCGTTGACTGATGTGCTATTTAAAAATTTGCTTTTAAAAAATTTTACTGTTTAATTTTGTCTTTTCATTTTTGGTGCTGCATAATAATTTTTCATTTGTAACAACGGTTTTATTTTCATGGTCCAAAATCTCGCTATCTTTTTCACAAGGCGTTTCAAACTTTTTTTAAAGGCAATCATATTTAAGGTGTCTGGGTTAAAAAAATATATCGCATGCATTCAAAAAGTCTCTGCCAAAGACTACATTATAATTCATAGAACAATCAGCCACAACGATTAAATGAAAATTAATTTTTATTGATTCTTTCAATATGTAACAAAGAGTTTTTCCAACGGTTTTAATGGGGTTTTATTTATCCAAAATATTGTTCATTTACTGAAGTTAAATGTGCTTTTTTATTAACAAGTGAATATTTTATGAAAGATACAGGACTTCCCGAATCTAAGAGACATTCTGAAATAAGTGGCGTTATAAAATTGTGGCTGTGTTCAGTAAAATAAATTTTAAACAATCTTACGTAATTAGTTTTGTCTGCGCTTACGTTCAGCACAATGGGCGACCATATGTCCAAATTTTCCACAGGCGTAGCACGAGCCACGCTCACGTTTGGGCTTCTTGCAGACCATCAGCGCGGTGACCTCTAGAGTTGCAGTTAACGCAGCGGATATCAGTTTTGTTGTTGTTTCCTAAAACACCAACCTTGGACCCTTCAGGCAAGCGGATGTTTGAAAAAGCGCGTAGCATCATTTTTGGACTGGTAAAACATTGGATGCGCGCCTGCATGCGCAAGTTTTCTTCTGGTACTCCATCAATTATCTGGTCTTAGTAGCTCCTCTTCGTCGATGTTTAGTTCTGCTGACAGTGTTATTTTATCATCAAAGTAAGTGGAAAAATTTTCATATTTTTTCCATCCACGAGTCTCGAACTTGCGGCGAATTTCGGACTTTGTGATTTTTTTACCAAACATAATAGCCAATTGTTCTAGTAAAATATCAACAGGCTCAAGAATACGGGTGGAGTTTGCATGTAGCCATGTTTGTGCAGCGCCTTTTAATTTACTTATGAGCAGCAAGCGCAAACATTTGTCGGTGACGTCATAAATGCGTGCGATGTTTTTGAATTGCACGATCCAAGCGTTTGCACACAATTTGCCGTCATAGTCCATCACTATTTCCTTCAAAGCAAAACTGCCTGAGGAGAACGATTCATTCTCTTTATTCTCAATTTGTTTTTGTGGTAAGAGAGAAGAATCGGTTGCAGCATTGCCAATCGACAGCAGATTCTGTATGCATTGTACCTCGAACTGACGAAGTTTTGTTGTTGCTGTTTCTAACTGAGCATGCAGCTGTGCTAATTCATTTTGCTTGTCTTCTTTAAAGCTGACGTCGTCGCGACGCATTTCGTAGGTATACGCAGTTTCCACTGTTGTTGTTGTTTGACACGCTCGGCTGTAGCTGTTGTTGTTGCTTGTCTGAATTTGCCGGGCTGCTGAGTGGAAAATTTTCTGCAAAAATTTGAGGCTCCTCTGGACACTGGCCACGAGCATCGCTTTGGATATTGTAGAGTCTGGCGATCAGCTCGTCTTTGGAACCCAATGTAGATTGGCCCAGGACCGAGAGCCAATTTTTGAGTTGTGTAATTGTAAACTCACTCAAATTGTCGTTCATTGTGAGGCGCGGTGGATATTATCCCACTTCTGAATTTTAGGAACCGAGTAATAATACAACTGCGTAGTTTTCTATTCTTCTCTTTATTCTTCCGCCAGTCTAGTTTCGCGAGCAAACAGCGAATGCCATGCTTGATCGTCAGACGCTTGAGTTCGCGTTGCCATCAGTTAAGCTTTTTAGATCAAAGCGTTGCCACTCTTGGTGTTTACAATGGGTTGCGTTCTTAAATATATTATGTGTGTGTATATGTACAATGTGTGTAGTATAGTGTGTATGTAAT
>JAECWR010000354.1:0-133548 GCA_018150935.1 Drosophila pruinosa | reverse complement strand
TCCTTCTGCATAATACGCACATTAGGACAAACGCAAAAGGTCATGATTTTTTTAATATCCATGACCTAAAAACATAATATCAATATAGTTACCCTAAATGTCAAGAATATGAAATTGATACAACATTTAGAGAAACACTCTCAAATGAAAAGAAACAAGTAGGAACGGCTACAGTTAAGCTTTGACTGTACGAGGTCATGGATTTTAAGTGTACATGCGGAAGTTAGAGCATAAAAGAAGATATTCTTGAAATGCAGTGTTTAATAATGTTATAAATTTATGAAAATTATAATAATTATTGGGTAAAACATGTAAGAAAGCTACTGTCGAGTTGCCTCGACTGTGAGATATTAGTCACCCAATTAGTCCCCCAATTTACTGAATGGATGAATAATAAAGAGCGACCATCGATTGAAGGACAATTAGCTGTACAGGTGCAGCTGCACCCGATTTCACCTTATGAAAGTAATTCGTTAATAACTTCTATGTTTTTTGTCCGATTGTAACCAAATTTTCTGAGAATATTAAGATCATGATTAGTATTGTGTGTGCCAAAACTGAACGTTCTAGCTTTAACATGATGCTTGGAAATCGTTTTTTTCGATTTCCGGAGGCGGAAGGAGGCGTGGCCAACATCTAAAATAAACTTCAGCTGCCTACCAAGTGTTTACATGTTGTCTCCAAATTTTGTAGCTCTAGCTTTTATAGTTTCTGAGATCTCGATGTTCATACAGGCAGACGGACAGACAGACAGGGCTATATCAACTCGGATGTTGATGCTGATCAAGAATGTATATAGTTTATGGGGTCGCAGACGTCTCCTTCTGCCTAATACGCACATTAGGACAAACGCAAAAGGTCATGATTTTTTTAATATCCATGACCTAAAAACATAATATCAATATAGTTACCCTAAATGTCAAGAATATGAAATTGATACAACATTTAGAGAAACACTCTCAAATGAAAAGAAACAAGTAGGAACGGCTACAGTTAAGCTTTGACTGTACGAGGTCATGGATTTTAAGTGTACATGCGGAAGTTAGAGCATAAAAGAAGATATTCTTGAAATGCAGTGTTTAATAATGTTATAAATTTATGAAAATTATAATAATTATTGGGTAAAACATGTAAGAAAGCTACTGTCGAGTTGCCTCGACTGTGAGATATTAGTCACCCAATTTTACTGAATGGATGAATAATAAAGAGCGACCATCGATTGAAGGACAATTAGCTGTACAGGTGCAGCTGCACCCGATTTCACCTTATAAAAGTAATTCGTTAATAACTTCTATGTTTTTTGTCCGATTGTAACCAAATTTTCTGAGAATATTAAGATCATGATTAGTATTGTGTGTGCCAAAACTGAACGTTCTAGCTTTAACATGATGCTTGGAAATCGTTTTTTTCGATTTACGGAGGCGGAAGGAGGCGTGGCCAACATCTAAAATAAACTTCAGCTGCCTACCAAGTGTTTACATGTTGTCTCCAAATTTTGTAGCTCTAGCTTTTATAGTTTCTGAGATCTCGATGTTCATACAGGCAGACGGACAGACAGACAGGGCTATATCAACTCGGATGTTGATGCTGATCAAGAATGTATATAGTTTATGGGCTCGCAGACGCCTCCTTCTGCCTAATACGCACATTAGGACAAACGCAAAAGGTCATGATTTTTTTAATATCCATGACCTAAAAACATAATATCAATATAGTTACCCTAAATGTCAAGAATATGAAATTGATACAACATTTAGAGAAACACTCTCAAATGAAAAGAAACAAGTAGGAACGGCTACAGTTAAGCTTTGACTGTACGAGGTCATGGATTTTAAGTGTGCATGCGGAAGTTAGAGCATAAAAGAAGATATTCTTGAAATGCAGTGTTTAATAATGTTATAAATTTATGAAAATTATAATAATTATTGGGTAAAACATGTAAGAAAGCTACTGTCGAGTTGCCTCGACTGTGAGATATTAGTCACCCAATTTTACTGAATGGATGAATAATAAAGAGCGACCATCGATTGAAGGACAATTAGCTGTACAGGTGCAGCTGCACCCGATTTCACCTTATAAAAGTAATTCGTTAATAACTTCTATGTTTTTTGTCCGATTGTAACCAAATTTTCTGAGAATATTAAGATCATGATTAGTATTGTGTGTGCCAAAACTGAACGTTTTAGCTTTAACATGATGCTTGGAAATCGTTTTTTTCGATTTACGGAGTCGGAAGGAGGCGTGGCCAACATCTGAGATAAACTTCAGCTGCCTACCAAGTGTTTAGTTTCTGAGATCTCGATGTTCATACAGGCAGACGGACAGACAGACAGGGCTATATCAACTCGGATGTTGATGCTGATCAAGAATGTATATAGTTTATGGGGTCGCAGACGCCTCCTTCTGCCTAATACGCACATTAGGACAAACGCAAAAGGTCATGATTTTTTTTAATATCCATGACCTAAAAACATAATATCAATATAGTTACCCTAAATGTCAAGAATATGAAATTGATACAACATTTAGAGAAACACTCTCAAATGAAAAGAAACAAGTAGGAACGGCTACAGTTAAGCTTTGACTGTACGAGGTCATGGATTTTAAGTGTGCATGCGGAAGTTAGAGCATAAAAGAAGATATTCTTGAAATGCAGTGTTTAATAATGTTATAAATTTATGAAAATTATAATAATTATTGGGTAAAACATGTAAGAAAGCTACTGTCGAGTTGCCTCGACTGTGAGATATTAGTCACCCAATTTTACTGAATGGATGAATAATAAAGAGCGACCATCGACTGAAGGACAATTAGCTGTACAGGTGCAGCTGCACCCGATTTCACCTTATAAAAGTAATTCGTTAATAACTTCTATGTTTTTTGTCCGATTGTAACCAAATTTTCTGAGAATATTAAGATCATGATTAGTATTGTGTGTGCCAAAACTGAACGTTCTAGCTTTAACATGATGCTTGGAAATCGTTTTTTTCGATTTACGGAGGCGGAAGGAGGCGTGGCCAACATCTAAAATAAACTTCAGCTGCCTACCAAGTGTTTACATGTTGTCTCCAAATTTTGTAGCTCTAGCTTTTATAGTTTCTGAGATCTCGATGTTCATACAGGCAGACGGACAGACAGACAGGGCTATATCAACTCGGATGTTGATGCTGATCAAGAATGTATATAGTTTATGGGCTCGCAGACGCCTCCTTCTGCCTAATACGCACATTAGGACAAACGCAAAAGGTCATGATTTTTTTAATATCCATGACCTAAAAACATAATATCAATATAGTTACCCTAAATGTCAAGAATATGAAATTGATACAACATTTAGAGATTTCACCTCGATTTCACCTTATAAAAGTAATTCGTTAATAACTTCTATGTTTTTTGTCCGATTGTAACCAAATTTTCTGAGAATATTAAGATCATGATTAGTATTGTGTGTGCCAAAACTGAACGTTCTAGCTTTAACATGATGCTTGGAAATCGTTTTTTTCGATTTACGGAGTCGGAAGGAGGCGTGGCCAACATCTAAGATAAACTTCAGCTGCCTACCAAGTGTTTACATGTTGTCTCCAAATTTTGTAGCTCTAGCTTTTATAGTTTCTGAGATCTCGATGTTCATACAGGCAGACGGACAGACAGACAGGGCTATATCAACTCGGATGTTGATGCTGATCAAGAATGTATATAGTTTATGGGCTCGCAGACGCCTCCTTCTGCCTAATACGCACATTAGGACAAACGCAAAAGGTCATGATTTTTTTAATATCCATGACCTAAAAACATAATATCAATATAGTTACCCTAAATGTCAAGAATATGAAATTGATACAACATTTAGAGAAACACTCTCAAATGAAAAGAAACAAGTAGGAACGGCTACAGTTAAGCTTTGACTGTACGAGGTCATGGATTTTAAGTGTACATGCGGAAGTTAGAGCATAAAAGAAGATATTCTTGAAATGCAGTGTTTAATAATGTTATAAATTTATGAAAATTATAATAATTATTGGGTAAAACATGTAAGAAAGCTACTGTCGAGTTGCCTCGACTGTGAGATATTAGTCACCCAATTTTACTGAATGGATGAATAATAAAGAGCGACCATCGATTGAAGGACAATTAGCTGTACAGGTGCAGCTGCACCCGATTTCACCTTATAAAAGTAATTCGTTAATAACTTCTATGTTTTTTGTCCGATTGTAACCAAATTTTCTGAGAATATTAAGATCATGATTAGTATTGTGTGTGCCAAAACTGAACGTTCTAGCTTTAACATGATGCTTGGAAATCGTTTTTTCGATTTACGGAGGCGGAAGGAGGCGTGGCCAACATCTAAAATAAACTTCAGCTGCCTACCAAGTGTTTACATGTTGTCTCCAAATTTTGTAGCTCTAGCTTTTATAGTTTCTGAGATCTCGATGTTCATACAGGCAGACGGACAGACAGACAGGGCTATATCAACTCGGATGTTGATGCTGATCAAGAATGTATATAGTTTATGGGCTCGCAGACGCCTCCTTCTGCCTAATACGCACATTAGGACAAACGCAAAAGGTCATGATTTTTTTAATATCCATGACCTAAAAACATAATATCAATATAGTTACCCTAAATGTCAAGAATATGAAATTGATACAACATTTAGAGATTTCACCCGATTTCACCTTATAAAAGTAATTCGTTAATAACTTCTATGTTTTTTGTATTATTCCGATTGTAACCAAATTTTCTGAGAATATTAAGATCATGATTAGTATTGTGGCCAAAACTGAACGTTCTAGCTTTAACATGATGCTTGGAAATCGTTTTTTCGATTTACGGAGGCGGAAGGAGGCGTGGCCAACATCTAAAATAAACTTCAGCTGCCTACCAAGTGTTTACATGTTGTCTCCAAATTTTGTAGCTCTAGCTTTTATAGTTTCTGAGATCTCGATGTTCATACAGGCAGACGGACAGACAGACAGGGCTATATCAACTCGGATGTTGATGCTGATCAAGAATGTATATAGTTTATGGGGTCGCAGACGCCTCCTTCTGCCTAATACGCACATTAGGACAAACGCAAAAGGTCATGATTTTTTAATATAATATCCATGACCTAAAAAAATACAAAAATAAACAAGAAAAAAAAAACCATAATATCAATATAGTTACCCTAAATGTCAAGAATATGAAATTGATACAACATTTAGAGAAATCACTCGATTTCACCTTATAAAAATAATTCGTTAATAACTTCTATGTTTTTTGTCCGATTGTAACCAAATTTTCTGAGAATATTAAGATCATGATTAGTATTGTGTGTGCCAAAACTGAACGTTCTAGCTTTAACATGATGCTTGGAAATCGTTTTTTTCGATTTACGGAGGCGGAAGGAGGCGTGGCCAACATCTAAAATAAACTTCAGCTGCCTACCAAGTGTTTACATGTTGTCTCCAAATTTTGTAGCTCTAGCTTTTATAGTTTCTGAGATCTCGATGTTCATACAGGCAGACGGACAGACAGACAGGGCTATATCAACTCGGATGTTGATGCTGATCAAGAATGTATATAGTTTATGGGGTCGCAGACGTCTCCTTCTGCCTAATACGCACATTAGGACAAACGCAAAAGGTCATGATTTTTTTAATATCCATGACCTAAAAACATAATATCAATATAGTTACCCTAAATGTCAAGAATATGAAATTGATACAACATTTAGAGATTTCACCCGATTTCACCTTATAAAAGTAATTCGTTAATAACTTCTATGTTTTTTGTCCGATTGTAACCAAATTTTCTGAGAATATTAAGATCATGATTAGTATTGTGTGTGCCAAAACTGAACGTTCTAGCTTTAACATGATGCTTGGAAATCGTTTTTTTCGATTTACGGAGTCGGAAGGAGGCGTGGCCAACATCTAAAATAAACTTCAGCTGCCTACCAAGTGTTTACATGTTGTCTCCAAATTTTGTAGCTCTAGCTTTTATAGTTTCTGAGATCTCGATGTTCATACAGGCAGACGGACAGACAGACAGGGCTATATCAACTCGGATGTTGATGCTGATCAAGAATGTATATAGTTTATGGGCTCGCAGACGCCTCCTTCTGCCTAATACGCACATTAGGACAAACGCAAAAGGTCATGATTTTTTTAATATCCATGACCTAAAAACATAATATCAATATAGTTACCCTAAATGTCAAGAATATGAAATTGATACAACATTTAGAGAAACACTCTCAAATGAAAAGAAACAAGTAGGAACGGCTACAGTTAAGCTTTGACTGTACGAGGTCATGGATTTTAAGTGTACATGCGGAAGTTAGAGCATAAAAGAAGATATTCTTGAAATGCAGTGTTTAATAATGTTATAAATTTATGAAAATTATAATAATTATTGGGTAAAACATGTAAGAAAGCTACTGTCGAGTTGCCTCGACTGTGAGATATTAGTCACCCAATTTTACTGAATGGATGAATAATAAAGAGCGACCATCGATTGAAGGACAATTAGCTGTACAGGTGCAGCTGCACCCGATTTCACCTTATAAAAGTAATTCGTTAATAACTTCTATGTTTTTTGTCCGATTGTAACCAAATTTTCTGAGAATATTAAGATCATGATTAGTATTGTGTGTGCCAAAACTGAACGTTCTAGCTTTAACATGATGCTTGGAAATCGTTTTTTTCGATTTACGGAGGCGGAAGGAGGCGTGGCCAACATCTAAAATAAACTTCAGCTGCCTACCAAGTGTTTACATGTTGTCTCCAAATTTTGTAGCTCTAGCTTTTATAGTTTCTGAGATCTCGATGTTCATACAGGCAGACGGACAGACAGACAGGGCTATATCAACTCGGATGTTGATGCTGATCAAGAATGTATATAGTTTATGGGGTCGCAGACGCCTCCTTCTGCCTAATACGCACATTAGGACAAACGCAAAAGGTCATGATTTTTTTAATATCCATGACCTAAAAACATAATATCAATATAGTTACCCTAAATGTCAAGAATATGAAATTGATACAACATTTAGAGAAACACTCTCAAATGAAAAGAAACAAGTAGGAACGGCTACAGTTAAGCTTTGACTGTACGAGGTCATGGATTTTAAGTGTACATGCGGAAGTTAGAGCATAAAAGAAGATATTCTTGAAATGCAGTGTTTAATAATGTTATAAATTTATGAAAATTATAATAATTATTGGGTAAAACATGTAAGAAAGCTACTGTCGAGTTGCCTCGACTGTGAGATATTAGTCACCCAATTTTACTGAATGGATGAATAATAAAGAGCGACCATCGATTGAAGGACAATTAGCTGTACAGGTGCAGCTGCACCCGATTTCACCTTATAAAAGTAATTCGTTAATAACTTCTATGTTTTTTGTCCGATTGTAACCAAATTTTCTGAGAATATTAAGATCATGATTAGTATTGTGTGTGCCAAAACTGAACGTTCTAGCTTTAACATGATGCTTGGAAATCGTTTTTTTCGATTTACGGAGGCGGAAGGAGGCGTGGCCAACATCTAAAATAAACTTCAGCTGCCTACCAAGTGTTTACATGTTGTCTCCAAATTTTGTAGCTCTAGCTTTTATAGTTTCTGAGATCTCGATGTTCATACAGGCAGACGGACAGACAGACAGGGCTATATCAACTCGGATGTTGATGCTGATCAAGAATGTATATAGTTTATGGGGTCGCAGACGCCTCCTTCTGCCTAATACGCACATTAGGACAAACGCAAAAGGTCATGATTTTTTTAATATCCATGACCTAAAAACATAATATCAATATAGTTACCCTAAATGTCAAGAATATGAAATTGATACAACATTTAGAGATTTCACCCGATTTCACCTTATAAAAGTAATTCGTTAATAACTTCTATGTTTTTTGTCCGATTGTAACCAAATTTTCTGAGAATATTAAGATCATGATTAGTATTGTGTGTGCCAAAACTGAACGTTCTAGCTTTAACATGATGCTTGGAAATCGTTTTTTTCGATTTACGGAGTCGGAAGGAGGCGTGGCCAACATCTAAGATAAACTTCAGCTGCCTACCAAGTGTTTACATGTTGTCTCCAAATTTTGTAGCTCTAGCTTTTATAGTTTCTGAGATCTCGATGTTCATACAGGCAGACGGACAGACAGACAGGGCTATATCAACTCGGATGTTGATGCTGATCAAGAATGTATATAGTTTATGGGGTCGCAGACGCCTCCTTCTGCCTAATACGCACATTAGGACAAACGCAAAAGGTCATGATTTTTTTAATATCCATGACCTAAAAACATAATATCAATATAGTTACCCTAAATGTCAAGAATATGAAATTGATACAACATTTAGAGAAACACTCTCAAATGAAAAGAAACAAGTAGGAACGGCTACAGTTAAGCTTTGACTGTACGAGGTCATGGATTTTAAGTGTACATGCGGAAGTTAGAGCATAAAAGAAGATATTCTTGAAATGCAGTGTTTAATAATGTTATAAATTTATGAAAATTATAATAATTATTGGGTAAAACATGTAAGAAAGCTACTGTCGAGTTGCCTCGACTGTGAGATATTAGTCACCCAATTTTACTGAATGGATGAATAATAAAGAGCGACCATCGATTGAAGGACAATTAGCTGTACAGGTGCAGCTGCACCCGATTTCACCTTATAAAAGTAATTCGTTAATAACTTCTATGTTTTTTGTCCGATTGTAACCAAATTTTCTGAGAATATTAAGATCATGATTAGTATTGTGTGTGCCAAAACTGAACGTTCTAGCTTTAACATGATGCTTGGAAATCGTTTTTTTCGATTTACGGAGGCGGAAGGAGGCGTGGCCAACATCTAAAATAAACTTCAGCTGCCTACCAAGTGTTTACATGTTGTCTCCAAATTTTGTAGCTCTAGCTTTTATAGTTTCTGAGATCTCGATGTTCATACAGGCAGACGGACAGACAGACAGGGCTATATCAACTCGGATGTTGATGCTGATCAAGAATGTATATAGTTTATGGGGTCGCAGACGCCTCCTTCTGCCTAATACGCACATTAGGACAAACGCAAAAGGTCATGATTTTTTATAATATCCATGACCTAAAAACATAATATCAATATAGTTACCCTAAATGTCAAGAATATGAAATTGATACAACATTTAGAGATTTCACCCGATTTCACCTTATAAAAGTAATTCGTTAATAACTTCTATGTTTTTTGTCCGATTGTAACCAAATTTTCTGAGAATATTAAGATCATGATTAGTATTGTGTGTGCCAAAACTGAACGTTCTAGCTTTAACATGATGCTTGGAAATCGTTTTTTTCGATTTACGGAGTCGGAAGGAGGCGTGGCCAACATCTAAAATAAACTTCAGCTGCCTACCAAGTGTTTACATGTTGTCTCCAAATTTTGTAGCTCTAGCTTTTATAGTTTCTGAGATCTCGATGTTCATACAGGCAGACGGACAGACAGACAGGGCTATATCAACTCGGATGTTGATGCTGATCAAGAATGTATATAGTTTATGGGGTCGCAGACGCCTCCTTCTGCCTAATACGCACATTAGGACAAACGCAAAAGGTCATGATTTTTTAATATCCATGACCTAAAAACATAATATCAATATAGTTACCCTAAATGTCAAGAATATGAAATTGATACAACATTTAGAGAAACACTCTCAAATGAAAAGAAACAAGTAGGAACGGCTACAGTTAAGCTTTGACTGTACGAGGTCATGGATTTTAAGTGTACATGCGGAAGTTAGAGCATAAAAGAAGATATTCTTGAAATGCAGTGTTTAATAATGTTATAAATTTATGAAAATTATAATAATTATTGGGTAAAACATGTAAGAAAGCTACTGTCGAGTTGCCTCGACTGTGAGATATTAGTCACCCAATTTTACTGAATGGATGAATAATAAAGAGCGACCATCGATTGAAGGACAATTAGCTGTACAGGTGCAGCTGCACCCGATTTCACCTTATAAAAGTAATTCGTTAATAACTTCTATGTTTTTTGTCCGATTGTAACCAAATTTTCTGAGAATATTAAGATCATGATTAGTATTGTGTGTGCCAAAACTGAACGTTCTAGCTTTAACATGATGCTTGGAAATCGTTTTTTCGATTTACGGAGGCGGAAGGAGGCGTGGCCAACATCTAAAATAAACTTCAGCTGCCTACCAAGTGTTTACATGTTGTCTCCAAATTTTGTAGCTCTAGCTTTTATAGTTTCTGAGATCTCGATGTTCATACAGGCAGACGGACAGACAGACAGGGCTATATCAACTCGGATGTTGATGCTGATCAAGAATGTATATAGTTTATGGGGTCGCAGACGCCTCCTTCTGCCTAATACGCACATTAGGACAAACAATTTTAAATTAAAACATAATATCAATATAGTTACGTAAGAATAGAAATGATACAACATTAGAACATCTCAAGCAAAAACGGTCATGGATTTTAATTTAATATCCATGACCTAATAAATAAATTTAAAATTATAAAATATAAAAATAGTTACCCTTAAATGTCAAGCAATTTTAGAATGGATAATAATAAAACCATATTAAGAAAGATTTCACCCGATTTCACCTTATAAAAGTAATTCGTTAATAACTTCTATGTTTTTTGTCCGATTGTAACCAAATTTTCTGAGAATATTAAGATCATGATTAGTATTGTGTGTGCCAAAACTGAACGTTCTAGCTTTAACATGATGCTTGGAAATCGTTTTTTTCGATTTACGGAGTCGGAAGGAGGCGTGGCCAACATCTAAAATAAACTTCAGCTGCCTACCAAGTGTTTACATGTTGTCTCCAAATTTTGTAGCTCTAGCTTTTATAGTTTCTGAGATCTCGATGTTCATACAGGCAGACGGACAGACAGACAGGGCTATATCAACTCGGATGTTGATGCTGATCAAGAATGTATATAGTTTATGGGCTCGCAGACGCCTCCTTCTGCCTAATACGCACATTAGGACAAACGCAAAAGGTCATGATTTTTTTAATATCCATGACCTAAAAACATAATATCAATATAGTTACCCTAAATGTCAAGAATATGAAATTGATACAACATTTAGAGAAACACTCTCAAATGAAAAGAAACAAGTAGGAACGGCTACAGTTAAGCTTTGACTGTACGAGGTCATGGATTTTAAGTGTACATGCGGAAGTTAGAGCATAAAAGAAGATATTCTTGAAATGCAGTGTTTAATAATGTTATAAATTTATGAAAATTATAATAATTATTGGGTAAAACATGTAAGAAAGCTACTGTCGAGTTGCCTCGACTGTGAGATATTAGTCACCCAATTTTACTGAATGGATGAATAATAAAGAGCGACCATCGATTGAAGGACAATTAGCTGTACAGGTGCAGCTGCACCCGATTTCACCTTATAAAAGTAATTCGTTAATAACTTCTATGTTTTTTGTCCGATTGTAACCAAATTTTCTGAGAATATTAAGATCATGATTAGTATTGTGTGTGCCAAAACTGAACGTTCTAGCTTTAACATGATGCTTGGAAATCGTTTTTTCGATTTACGGAGGCGGAAGGAGGCGTGGCCAACATCTAAAATAAACTTCAGCTGCCTACCAAGTGTTTACATGTTGTCTCCAAATTTTGTAGCTCTAGCTTTTATAGTTTCTGAGATCTCGATGTTCATACAGGCAGACGGACAGACAGACAGGGCTATATCAACTCGGATGTTGATGCTGATCAAGAATGTATATAGTTTATGGGCTCGCAGACGCCTCCTTCTGCCTAATACGCACATTAGGACAAACGCAAAAGGTCATGATTTTTTTAATATCCATGACCTAAAAACATAATATCAATATAGTTACCCTAAATGTCAAGAATATGAAATTGATACAACATTTAGAGAAACACTCTCAAATGAAAAGAAACAAGTAGGAACGGCTACAGTTAAGCTTTGACTGTACGAGGTCATGGATTTTAAGTGTACATGCGGAAGTTAGAGCATAAAAGAAGATATTCTTGAAATGCAGTGTTTAATAATGTTATAAATTTATGAAAATTATAATAATTATTGGGTAAAACATGTAAGAAAGCTACTGTCGAGTTGCCTCGACTGTGAGATATTAGTCACCCAATTTTACTGAATGGATGAATAATAAAGAGCGACCATCGATTGAAGGACAATTAGCTGTACAGGTGCAGCTGCACCCGATTTCACCTTATAAAAGTAATTCGTTAATAACTTCTATGTTTTTTGTCCGATTGTAACCAAATTTTCTGAGAATATTAAGATCATGATTAGTATTGTGTGTGCCAAAACTGAACGTTTTAGCTTTAACATGATGCTTGGAAATCGTTTTTTTCGATTTACGGAGGCGGAAGGAGGCGTGGCCAACATCTAAAATAAACTTCAGCTGCCTACCAAGTGTTTACATGTTGTCTCCAAATTTTGTAGCTCTAGCTTTTATAGTTTCTGAGATCTCGATGTTCATACAGGCAGACGGACAGACAGACAGGGCTATATCAACTCGGATGTTGATGCTGATCAAGAATGTATATAGTTTATGGGCTCGCAGACGCCTCCTTCTGCCTAATACGCACATTAGGACAAACGCAAAAGGTCATGATTTTTTAATATCCATGACCTAAAAACATAATATCAATATAGTTACCCTAAATGTCAAGAATATGAAATTGATACAACATTTAGAGAAACACTCTCAAATGAAAAGAAACAAGTAGGAACGGCTACAGTTAAGCTTTGACTGTACGAGGTCATGGATTTTAAGTGTACATGCGGAAGTTAGAGCATAAAAGAAGATATTCTTGAAATGCAGTGTTTAATAATGTTATAAATTTATGAAAATTATAATAATTATTGGGTAAAACATGTAAGAAAGCTACTGTCGAGTTGCCTCGACTGTGAGATATTAGTCACCCAATTTTACTGAATGGATGAATAATAAAGAGCGACCATCGATTGAAGGACAATTAGCTGTACAGGTGCAGCTGCACCCGATTTCACCTTATAAAAGTAATTCGTTAATAACTTCTATGTTTTTTGTCCGATTGTAACCAAATTTTCTGAGAATATTAAGATCATGATTAGTATTGTGTGTGCCAAAACTGAACGTTCTAGCTTTAACATGATGCTTGGAAATCGTTTTTTTCGATTTACGGAGGCGGAAGGAGGCGTGGCCAACATCTAAAATAAACTTCAGCTGCCTACCAAGTGTTTACATGTTGTCTCCAAATTTTGTAGCTCTAGCTTTTATAGTTTCTGAGATCTCGATGTTCATACAGGCAGACGGACAGACAGACAGGGCTATATCAACTCGGATGTTGATGCTGATCAAGAATGTATATAGTTTATGGGCTCGCAGACGCCTCCTTCTGCCTAATACGCACATTAGGACAAACGCAAAAGGTCATGATTTTTTTAATATCCATGACCTAAAAACATAATATCAATATAGTTACCCTAAATGTCAAGAATATGAAATTGATACAACATTTAGAGAAACACTCTCAAATGAAAAGAAACAAGTAGGAACGGCTACAGTTAAGCTTTGACTGTACGAGGTCATGGATTTTAAGTGTACATGCGGAAGTTAGAGCATAAAAGAAGATATTCTTGAAATGCAGTGTTTAATAATGTTATAAATTTATGAAAATTATAATAATTATTGGGTAAAACATGTAAGAAAGCTACTGTCGAGTTGCCTCGACTGTGAGATATTAGTCACCCAATTTTACTGAATGGATGAATAATAAAGAGCGACCATCGATTGAAGGACAATTAGCTGTACAGGTGCAGCTGCACCCGATTTCACCTTATAAAAGTAATTCGTTAATAACTTCTATGTTTTTTGTCCGATTGTAACCAAATTTTCTGAGAATATTAAGATCATGATTAGTATTGTGTGTGCCAAAACTGAACGTTCTAGCTTTAACATGATGCTTGGAAATCGTTTTTTTCGATTTCCGGAGGCGGAAGGAGGCGTGGCCAACATCTAAAATAAACTTCAGCTGCCTACCAAGTGTTTACATGTTGTCTCCAAATTTTGTAGCTCTAGCTTTTATAGTTTCTGAGATCTCGATGTTCATACAGGCAGACGGACAGACAGACAGGGCTATATCAACTCGGATGTTGATGCTGATCAAGAATGTATATAGTTTATGGGCTCGCAGACGCCTCCTTCTGCCTAATACGCACATTAGGACAAACGCAAAAGGTCATGATTTTTTTAATATCCATGACCTAAAAACATAATATCAATATAGTTACCCTAAATGTCAAGAATATGAAATTGATACAACATTTAGAGAATCACCCTTTCACTATAAAAGAAAACATTTCAAATATTAAGAATAGTACCAAAACGAACGTCAGCTTAACAAGTATGAACGGCAAGTTTCATTTACAGCTTTGAACTGTAACGAGGTCATGTGAAATTTTAAGTGTACTTTATGTCTGAGAAGTTAGAGCATACAAAGAAGAGTATTCATTGCCCAAAAAAAATGCAGTGTTTAATAATGTTATAAATTTATGAAAATTATAATAATTATTGGGTAAAACATGTAAGAAAGCTACTGTCGAGTTGCCTCGACTGTGAGATATTAGTCACCCAATTTTACTGAATGGATGAATAATAAAGAGCGACCATCGATTGAAGGACAATTAGCTGTACAGGTGCAGCTGCACCCGATTTCACCTTATAAAAGTAATTCGTTAATAACTTCTATGTTTTTTGTCCGATTGTAACCAAATTTTCTGAGAATATTAAGATCATGATTAGTATTGTGTGTGCCAAAACTGAACGTTCTAGCTTTAACATGATGCTTGGAAATCGTTTTTTCGATTTACGGAGGCGGAAGGAGGCGTGGCCAACATCTAAAATAAACTTCAGCTGCCTACCAAGTGTTTACATGTTGTCTCCAAATTTTGTAGCTCTAGCTTTTATAGTTTCTGAGATCTCGATGTTCATACAGGCAGACGGACAGACAGACAGGGCTATATCAACTCGGATGTTGATGCTGATCAAGAATGTATATAGTTTATGGGCTCGCAGACGCCTCCTTCTGCCTAATACGCACATTAGGACAAACGCAAAAGGTCATGATTTTTTTAATATCCATGACCTAAAAACATAATATCAATATAGTTACCCTAAATGTCAAGAATATGAAATTGATACAACATTTAGAGAAACACTCTCAAATGAAAAGAAACAAGTAGGAACGGCTACAGTTAAGCTTTGACTGTACGAGGTCATGGATTTTAAGTGTACATGCGGAAGTTAGAGCATAAAAGAAGATATTCTTGAAATGCAGTGTTTAATAATGTTATAAATTTATGAAAATTATAATAATTATTGGGTAAAACATGTAAGAAAGCTACTGTCGAGTTGCCTCGACTGTGAGATATTAGTCACCCAATTTTACTGAATGGATGAATAATAAAGAGCGACCATCGATTGAAGGACAATTAGCTGTACAGGTGCAGCTGCACCCGATTTCACCTTATAAAAGTAATTCGTTAATAACTTCTATGTTTTTTGTCCGATTGTAACCAAATTTTCTGAGAATATTAAGATCATGATTAGTATTGTGTGTGCCAAAACTGAACGTTCTGTTTAGCTTTAACATGATGCTTGGAAATCGTTTTTTTCGATTTACGGAGGCGGAAGGAGGCGTGGCCAACATCTAAAATAAACTTCAGCTGCCTACCAAGTGTTTACATGTTGTCTCCAAATTTTGTAGCTCTAGCTTTTATAGTTTCTGAGATCTCGATGTTCATACAGGCAGACGGACAGACAGACAGGGCTATATCAACTCGGATGTTGATGCTGATCAAGAATGTATATAGTTTATGGGCTCGCAGACGCCTCCTTCTGCCTAATACGCACATTAGGACAAACGCAAAAGGTCATGATTTTTTTAATATCCATGACCTAAAAACATAATATCAATATAGTTACCCTAAATGTCAAGAATATGAAATTGATACAACATTTAGAGAAACACTCTCAAATGAAAAGAAACAAGTAGGAACGGCTACAGTTAAGCTTTGACTGTACGAGGTCATGGATTTTAAGTGTACATGCGGAAGTTAGAGCATAAAAGAAGATATTCTTGAAATGCAGTGTTTAATAATGTTATAAATTTATGAAAATTATAATAATTATTGGGTAAAACATGTAAGAAAGCTACTGTCGAGTTGCCTCGACTGTGAGATATTAGTCACCCAATTTTACTGAATGGATGAATAATAAAGAGCGACCATCGATTGAAGGACAATTAGCTGTACAGGTGCAGCTGCACCCGATTTCACCTTATAAAAGTAATTCGTTAATAACTTCTATGTTTTTTGTCCGATTGTAACCAAATTTTCTGAGAATATTAAGATCATGATTAGTATTGTGTGTGCCAAAACTGAACGTTCTAGCTTTAACATGATGCTTGGAAATCGTTTTTTCGATTTACGGAGGCGGAAGGAGGCGTGGCCAACATCTAAAATAAACTTCAGCTGCCTACCAAGTGTTTACATGTTGTCTCCAAATTTTGTAGCTCTAGCTTTTATAGTTTCTGAGATCTCGATGTTCATACAGGCAGACGGACAGACAGACAGGGCTATATCAACTCGGATGTTGATGCTGATCAAGAATGTATATAGTTTATGGGCTCGCAGACGCCTCCTTCTGCCTAATACGCACATTAGGACAAACGCAAAAGGTCATGATTTTTTTAATATCCATGACCTAAAAACATAATATCAATATAGTTACCCTAAATGTCAAGAATATGAAATTGATACAACATTTAGAGAAACACTCTCAAATGAAAAGAAACAAGTAGGAACGGCTACAGTTAAGCTTTGACTGTACGAGGTCATGGATTTTAAGTGTACATGCGGAAGTTAGAGCATAAAAGAAGATATTCTTGAAATGCAGTGTTTAATAATGTTATAAATTTATGAAAATTATAATAATTATTGGGTAAAACATGTAAGAAAGCTACTGTCGAGTTGCCTCGACTGTGAGATATTAGTCACCCAATTTTACTGAATGGATGAATAATAAAGAGCGACCATCGATTGAAGGACAATTAGCTGTACAGGTGCAGCTGCACCCGATTTCACCTTATAAAAGTAATTCGTTAATAACTTCTATGTTTTTTGTCCGATTGTAACCAAATTTTCTGAGAATATTAAGATCATGATTAGTATTGTGTGTGCCAAAACTGAACGTTCTAGCTTTAACATGATGCTTGGAAATCGTTTTTTCGATTTACGGAGGCGGAAGGAGGCGTGGCCAACATCTAAAATAAACTTCAGCTGCCTACCAAGTGTTTACATGTTGTCTCCAAATTTTGTAGCTCTAGCTTTTATAGTTTCTGAGATCTCGATGTTCATACAGGCAGACGGACAGACAGACAGGGCTATATCAACTCGGATGTTGATGCTGATCAAGAATGTATATAGTTTATGGGCTCGCAGACGCCTCCTTCTGCCTAATACGCACATTAGGACAAACGCAAAAGGTCATGATTTTTTTAATATCCATGACCTAAAAACATAATATCAATATAGTTACCCTAAATGTCAAGAATATGAAATTGATACAACATTTAGAGAAACACTCTCAAATGAAAAGAAACAAGTAGGAACGGCTACAGTTAAGCTTTGACTGTACGAGGTCATGGATTTTAAGTGTACATGCGGAAGTTAGAGCATAAAAGAAGATATTCTTGAAATGCAGTGTTTAATAATGTTATAAATTTATGAAAATTATAATAATTATTGGGTAAAACATGTAAGAAAGCTACTGTCGAGTTGCCTCGACTGTGAGATATTAGTCACCCAATTTTACTGAATGGATGAATAATAAAGAGCGACCATCGATTGAAGGACAATTAGCTGTACAGGTGCAGCTGCACCCGATTTCACCTTATAAAAGTAATTCGTTAATAACTTCTATGTTTTTTGTCCGATTGTAACCAAATTTTCTGAGAATATTAAGATCATGATTAGTATTGTGTGTGCCAAAACTGAACGTTCTAGCTTTAACATGATGCTTGGAAATCGTTTTTTTCGATTTCCGGAGGCGGAAGGAGGCGTGGCCAACATCTAAAATAAACTTCAGCTGCCTACCAAGTGTTTACATGTTGTCTCCAAATTTTGTAGCTCTAGCTTTTATAGTTTCTGAGATCTCGATGTTCATACAGGCAGACGGACAGACAGACAGGGCTATATCAACTCGGATGTTGATGCTGATCAAGAATGTATATAGTTTATGGGCTCGCAGACGCCTCCTTCTGCCTAATACGCACATTAGGACAAACGCAAAAGGTCATGATTTTTTTAATATCCATGACCTAAAAACATAATATCAATATAGTTACCCTAAATGTCAAGAATATGAAATTGATACAACATTTAGACAATAAAAGAAAAGTAGAACGGCTACAACTTTGTACGAGATTTAAGTGTACATGCGGAAGTTAGAGCATAAAAGAAGATATTCTTGAAATGCAGTGTTTAATAATGTTATAAATTTAGAAAATTATAATAACTTCTTGGGTAAAACATGTCTTTTTGCCTCGACTGTGAAATTAGTCACCCAATTTTACTGATGGATGAATATTAAGATCATGATTAGTACAATTAGCTGTAGTGCCTTCCCTTTAAAACTGAATTCGTTAACTTCTATGTTTTTGTCCTTGTAACATTTTGAGAATGCTTAAACAGATTAGTTTTCAAAACTGCGTTCTTTATGTTGGAAATCGTTTTTTCGATTTACGGAGGCGGAAGGAGGCGTGGCCAACATCTAAAATAAACTTCAGCTGCCTACCAAGTGTTTACATGTTGTCTCCAAATTTTGTAGCTCTAGCTTTTATAGTTTCTGAGATCTCGATGTTCATACAGGCAGACGGACAGACAGACAGGGCTATATCAACTCGGATGTTGATGCTGATCAAGAATGTATATAGTTTATGGGCTCGCAGACGCCTCCTTCTGCCTAATACGCACATTAGGACAAACGCAAAAGGTCATGATTTTTTTAATATCCATGACCTAAAAACATAATATCAATATAGTTACCCTAAATGTCAAGAATATGAAATTGATACAACATTTAGAGAAACACTCTCAAATGAAAAGAAACAAGTAGGAACGGCTACAGTTAAGCTTTGACTGTACGAGGTCATGGATTTTAAGTGTACATGCGGAAGTTAGAGCATAAAAGAAGATATTCTTGAAATGCAGTGTTTAATAATGTTATAAATTTATGAAAATTATAATAATTATTGGGTAAAACATGTAAGAAAGCTACTGTCGAGTTGCCTCGACTGTGAGATATTAGTCACCCAATTTTACTGAATGGATGAATAATAAAGAGCGACCATCGATTGAAGGACAATTAGCTGTACAGGTGCAGCTGCACCCGATTTCACCTTATAAAAGTAATTCGTTAATAACTTCTATGTTTTTTGTCCGATTGTAACCAAATTTTCTGAGAATATTAAGATCATGATTAGTATTGTGTGTGCCAAAACTGAACGTTTTAGCTTTAACATGATGCTTGGAAATCGTTTTTTTCGATTTACGGAGGCGGAAGGAGGCGTGGCCAACATCTAAAATAAACTTCAGCTGCCTACCAAGTGTTTACATGTTGTCTCCAAATTTTGTAGCTCTAGCTTTTATAGTTTCTGAGATCTCGATGTTCATACAGGCAGACGGACAGACAGACAGGGCTATATCAACTCGGATGTTGATGCTGATCAAGAATGTATATAGTTTATGGGCTCGCAGACGCCTCCTTCTGCCTAATACGCACATTAGGACAAACGCAAAAGGTCATGATTTTTTTAATATCCATGACCTAAAAACATAATATCAATATAGTTACCCTAAATGTCAAGAATATGAAATTGATACAACATTTAGAGAAACACTCTCAAATGAAAAGAAACAAGTAGGAACGGCTACAGTTAAGCTTTGACTGTACGAGGTCATGGATTTTAAGTGTACATGCGGAAGTTAGAGCATAAAAGAAGATATTCTTGAAATGCAGTGTTTAATAATGTTATAAATTTATGAAAATTATAATAATTATTGGGTAAAACATGTAAGAAAGCTACTGTCGAGTTGCCTCGACTGTGAGATATTAGTCACCCAATTTTACTGAATGGATGAATAATAAAGAGCGACCATCGATTGAAGGACAATTAGCTGTACAGGTGCAGCTGCACCCGATTTCACCTTATAAAAGTAATTCGTTAATAACTTCTTTGTTTTTGTCCGATTGTAACCAAATTTTCTGAGAATATTAAGATCATGATTAGTATTGTGTGTGCCAAAACTGAACGTTCTAGCTTTAACATGATGCTTGGAAATCGTTTTTTTCGATTTACGGAGGCGGAAGGAGGCGTGGCCAACATCTAAAATAAACTTCAGCTGCCTACCAAGTGTTTACATGTTGTCTCCAAATTTTGTAGCTCTAGCTTTTATAGTTTCTGAGATCTCGATGTTCATACAGGCAGACGGACAGACAGACAGGGCTATATCAACTCGGATGTTGATGCTGATCAAGAATGTATATAGTTTATGGGCTCGCAGACGCCTCCTTCTGCCTAATACGCACATTAGGACAAACGCAAAAGGTCATGATTTTTTTAATATCCATGACCTAAAAACATAATATCAATATAGTTACCCTAAATGTCAAGAATATGAAATTGATACAACATTTAGAGAAACACTCTCAAATGAAAAGAAACAAGTAGGAACGGCTACAGTTAAGCTTTGACTGTACGAGGTCATGGATTTTAAGTGTACATGCGGAAGTTAGAGCATAAAAGAAGATATTCTTGAAATGCAGTGTTTAATAATGTTATAAATTTATGAAAATTATAATAATTATTGGGTAAAACATGTAAGAAAGCTACTGTCGAGTTGCCTCGACTGTGAGATATTAGTCACCCAATTTTACTGAATGGATGAATAATAAAGAGCGACCATCGATTGAAGGACAATTAGCTGTACAGGTGCAGCTGCACCCGATTTCACCTTATAAAAGTAATTCGTTAATAACTTCTATGTTTTTTGTCCGATTGTAACCAAATTTTCTGAGAATATTAAGATCATGATTAGTATTGTGTGTGCCAAAACTGAACGTTTTAGCTTTAACATGATGCTTGGAAATCGTTTTTTTCGATTTACGGAGGCGGAAGGAGGCGTGGCCAACATCTAAAATAAACTTCAGCTGCCTACCAAGTGTTTACATGTTGTCTCCAAATTTTGTAGCTCTAGCTTTTATAGTTTCTGAGATCTCGATGTTCATACAGGCAGACGGACAGACAGACAGGGCTATATCAACTCGGATGTTGATGCTGATCAAGAATGTATATAGTTTATGGGCTCGCAGACGCCTCCTTCTGCCTAATACGCACATTAGGACAAACGCAAAAGGTCATGATTTTTTTAATATCCATGACCTAAAAACATAATATCAATATAGTTACCCTAAATGTCAAGAATATGAAATTGATACAACATTTAGAGAAACACTCTCAAATGAAAAGAAACAAGTAGGAACGGCTACAGTTAAGCTTTGACTGTACGAGGTCATGGATTTTAAGTGTACATGCGGAAGTTAGAGCATAAAAGAAGATATTCTTGAAATGCAGTGTTTAATAATGTTATAAATTTATGAAAATTATAATAATTATTGGGTAAAACATGTAAGAAAGCTACTGTCGAGTTGCCTCGACTGTGAGATATTAGTCACCCAATTTTACTGAATGGATGAATAATAAAGAGCGACCATCGATTGAAGGACAATTAGCTGTACAGGTGCAGCTGCACCCGATTTCACCTTATAAAAGTAATTCGTTAATAACTTCTATGTTTTTTGTCCGATTGTAACCAAATTTTCTGAGAATATTAAGATCATGATTAGTATTGTGTGTGCCAAAACTGAACGTTCTAGCTTTAACATGATGCTTGGAAATCGTTTTTTTCGATTTACGGAGGCGGAAGGAGGCGTGGCCAACATCTAAAATAAACTTCAGCTGCCTACCAAGTGTTTACATGTTGTCTCCAAATTTTGTAGCTCTAGCTTTTATAGTTTCTGAGATCTCGATGTTCATACAGGCAGACGGACAGACAGACAGGGCTATATCAACTCGGATGTTGATGCTGATCAAGAATGTATATAGTTTATGGGCTCGCAGACGCCTCCTTCTGCCTAATACGCACATTAGGACAAACGCAAAAGGTCATGATTTTTTTAATATCCATGACCTAAAAACATAATATCAATATAGTTACCCTAAATGTCAAGAATATGAAATTGATACAACATTTAGAGAAACACTCTCAAATGAAAAGAAACAAGTAGGAACGGCTACAGTTAAGCTTTGACTGTACGAGGTCATGGATTTTAAGTGTACATGCGGAAGTTAGAGCATAAAAGAAGATATTCTTGAAATGCAGTGTTTAATAATGTTATAAATTTATGAAAATTATAATAATTATTGGGTAAAACATGTAAGAAAGCTACTGTCGAGTTGCCTCGACTGTGAGATATTAGTCACCCAATTTTACTGAATGGATGAATAATAAAGAGCGACCATCGATTGAAGGACAATTAGCTGTACAGGTGCAGCTGCACCCGATTTCACCTTATAAAAGTAATTCGTTAATAACTTCTATGTTTTTTGTCCGATTGTAACCAAATTTTCTGAGAATATTAAGATCATGATTAGTATTGTGTGTGCCAAAACTGAACGTTCTAGCTTTAACATGATGCTTGGAAATCGTTTTTTTCGATTTACGGAGGCGGAAGGAGGCGTGGCCAACATCTAAAATAAACTTCAGCTGCCTACCAAGTGTTTACATGTTGTCTCCAAATTTTGTAGCTCTAGCTTTTATAGTTTCTGAGATCTCGATGTTCATACAGGCAGACGGACAGACAGACAGGGCTATATCAACTCGGATGTTGATGCTGATCAAGAATGTATATAGTTTATGGGCTCGCAGACGCCTCCTTCTGCCTAATACGCACATTAGGACAAACGCAAAAGGTCATGATTTTTTTAATATCCATGACCTAAAAACATAATATCAATATAGTTACCCTAAATGTCAAGAATATGAAATTGATACAACATTTAGAGAAACACTCTCAAATGAAAAGAAACAAGTAGGAACGGCTACAGTTAAGCTTTGACTGTACGAGGTCATGGATTTTAAGTGTACATGCGGAAGTTAGAGCATAAAAGAAGATATTCTTGAAATGCAGTGTTTAATAATGTTATAAATTTATGAAAATTATAATAATTATTGGGTAAAACATGTAAGAAAGCTACTGTCGAGTTGCCTCGACTGTGAGATATTAGTCACCCAATTTTACTGAATGGATGAATAATAAAGAGCGACCATCGATTGAAGGACAATTAGCTGTACAGGTGCAGCTGCACCCGATTTCACCTTATAAAAGTAATTCGTTAATAACTTCTATGTTTTTTGTCCGATTGTAACCAAATTTTCTGAGAATATTAAGATCATGATTAGTATTGTGTGTCAAAACTGAACGTTCTAGCTTTAACATGATGCTTGGAAATCGTTTTTATCGATTTATGGAGGCGGAAGGAGGCGTGGCCAACATCTAAAATAAACTTCAGCTGCCTACCAAGTGTTTACATGTTGTCTCCAAATTTTGTAGCTCTAGCTTTTATAGTTTCTGAGATCTCGATGTTCATACAGGCAGACGGACAGACAGACAGGGCTATATCAACGAGATACTGTCACCCAATTTTATTGAATGGAAGAATGTTAAAGAGCGACCATCGACTGGGGACAAAGCTGACAGGGGTGCACCTGATTTCACACTTATAAAAGTAGTTCGTTAATAACTTCTGTGTTTTTGTCCGATTGTAACCAAATTTTCAGAGATCATTAAGATGATGATTAGTATTGTGTATGCCAAAACTGAACGTTCTGGCTTTAACATGATGCTTGGAAATCGTTTTTTCGATTTACGGGGGCGAAGGGAGGCGTGGCCAACATCTAAAATTAACTTCGGCTGCCTACCAAGTTTTACACGTTGTCTCAAATTTCGTAGCTGTAACTTCTATAGTTTCTGAGATCTCGATATTCATACAGGTATAACTCGGATGTTGATGCTGATCAAGAATGTATATAGTTTATGGGGTCGCAGACGCCTCCTTCTGCCTATTACGCACATTAGGACAAACGCAAAAGGTCATGAGTTTTTTTAATATCCATGACTTAAAAAATAATATCAAACATAATATCAATATAGTTACCCTAAATGTCAAGAATATGAATAGATACAACATTTAGAAGAAAACACTCTCAAATGAAAAGAAACAAGTAGGAACGGCTACAGTTAAGCTTTGGCTGTACGAGGTCATGGATTTTAAGTGTACATGCGGAAGTTAGAGCATAAAAAAGATATTCTTGAAATGCAGTGTTTAATAATGTTATAAAATTATGAAAATTATAATAATTATTGGGTAAAACATGTAAGAAAGCTACTGTCTAGTTGCCTCGACTGTGAGATACTAGTCACCCAATTTTACTGAATGGATGAATAATAAAGAGCGACCATCGACTGAAGGACAATTAGCTGTACAGGTGCAGCTGCACCCGATTTCACCTTATAAAAGTAGTTCGTTAATAACTTCTGTGTTTTTTGTCCGATTGTAACCAAATTTTCAGAGATCATTAAGATCATGATTAGTATTGTGTGTGCCAAAACTGAACGTTCTAGCTTTAACATGATGCTTGGAAATCGTTTTTTTCGATTTACGGAGGCGAAGGGAGGCGTGGCCAACATCTAAAATAAACTTCAGCTGCCTACCAAGTGTTTACACGTTGTCTCTAAATTTCGTAGCTCTAGCTATTATAGTTTCTGAGATCTCGATGTTCATACAGGGGAGGAGAAGGGCTATATCAACTCGGCTGTTAATGCTGATCAAGAATGTATACGGTTTATGGGTCGCAGACGCCTCCTTCTGCTTGTTACGCATATTAGGACAAACGCAAAAGGTCACGAGTTTTTTAAAATCCATGACCTAAAAACATAATATCAATATAGTTACCGTAAATGTCAAGAATATGAATAGACACAACATTTAGATAAGCATAATAAACACGATCAAATAAAAAAAAAATAAGTAGGAACGGCTACAGCCAAGCTTTGGCTGTTCCAGGTCGTGTATCTTAAGAGTACATGCGGAAGTTAGAGCATAAAAGAAGACATTCTTGAAACGCAGTGTTTAATAATGTTAGAAAATTATAATAATTATTGTGTAAAACAAGTAAGAAAGCTACTGTCTAGTTTCCTCGACTGTGAGATACTCGTCACCCAATTTTACTGAATGGAAGAATGTTAAAGAGCGACCATCGACTGAGGGATAACCAGCTGTACAGGTGCAGGTGCACCCGATTTCACCACGAGTTTTTAAAATCCATGACCTAAAAATATAATATCAATATAGTTACCGTAAATGTCAAGAATATGAAATAGCTACAACATTTAGAGAAGCACAAAAACACGATCAAATAAAAAAGAAATAAGTAGGAACGGCTACAGCCAAGCTTTGGCTGTTCCAGGTCGTGTATCTTAAGTGTACATGCGGAAGTTAGAGCATAAAAGAAGACATTCTTGAAACGCAGTGTTTAATAATGTTAGAAAATTATGAAAATTATAATAATTATTGTGTAAAACAAGTAAGAAAGCTACCGTCTAGATTCCTCGACTGTGAGATACTCGTCACCCAATTTTACTGAATGGAAGAATGTTAAAGAGCAACCATCGACTGAGCGATAACCAGCTGTACAGGTGCAGGTGCACCCGATTTCACATTTTAAAAGTTCGTTAATAACTTCTGTGTTTTTTGTCCGATTGTAACCAAATTTTCAGAGATCATTAAGATGATGATTAGTATTGTGTGTGACAAAAAAACTGAACGTTCTGGCTTTAACATGATGCTTGGAAATCGTTTTTTCGGGTTACGGGGGCGAAGGAGGCGTGGCCAACATCTAAAATTAGCGTCGGCTGCCTCCCAAATTTTTACACTTTGTCTCCAATTTCGTAGCTTTAGCTTCTATAGTTTCTGAGATATCGATATTCATACAGACTCGGCTGTTGATGCTGATCAAGAATGTATATGGTTTATGGGGTCGCAGACGCCTCCTTCTGCTTGTTACGCACATTAGGACAAACGCAAAAGGTCATGAGTTTTTTAAAATCCATGACCTAAAAATATAATATCAATATAGTTACCGTAAATGTCAAGAATATGAAAGAGCTACAACATTTAGAAAAGCATAATAAACACTGATCAAATATGTAAACATGTAAGAAAGCTACTGTCTAGTTTCCTCGACTTTGAGATTCTCGTCACCCAATTTTACTGAATGGAAGAATGTTAAAGAGCAATCATTGACTGAGGGACAACTAGCTGTACAGGTGCAGGTGCACCCGATTTCACATTATAAAAGTAGTTCGTTAATAACTTCTGTGTTTTTTGTCCGATTGTAACCAAATTTTTTAGAGATCATTAAGATGATTATAGTATTGTGTGTGCCAAAACTGAACGTTCTGGCTTTAACATGATGCTTGGAAATCGTTTTTTTCGGGTTACGGGGGCGAAGGAGGCGTGGCCAACATCTAAAATTAGCTTCCCAAATTTTTACACGTTGTCTCTAAATTTCGTAGCTGTAGCTTTTATAGTTTCTGAGATCTCGATATTCATACAGACTCGTCTGTTGATGCTGATCAAGAATGTATATGGTTTATGGGGTCGCAGACGCCTCCTTCTGCTTGTTACGCACATTAGGACAAACGCAAAAGGTCATGAGTGTAGGAATTAAGAATTAACATAGCTGTAAGAGAAATGAATTAACATAGAATTAAAAGCGAACGAACTAGATGAGCGAGTGAATCAGTAAAGTTAACAAGCTAGTGAGCGAATTGGAACAGAGGGAGTAGAAGTTGAAACTTAAGTGAAGACAGACGCGTGTGATCGCAGCAATAAGTGAAAAGTAAATTGAAAGAACAGAAACAATTAGTCAAAAGAATATGACTTGATAAAACTATAATTTAATTTGTTATGTTTTGATAAGTTGATTTAATAAACATTTATAATACTTCATATATATAAAAATGGAATGAACCAGAGTGTTTTTAATTTAAAACGAAAGACCTAATTCTACTCTTACAATAATTGGGGCTCGTCAAGGATCCATTTTATATGAAAGTAGTGTAAATACATTGAACACAATCATCAAATTGTGTGACAATATATTAAAAATCAACAGTGACATTTGATGACAAATTATGCGTAGTGACGAAATTACGCATTAGAAAATGGGACATAAATGAGAGCGACGGAGATCACACGAAAGTAGCGGTTCAGCAGCAGAGTCAGAGGATAGCAACGATAAGCGAGAGAGAACGCTTAGAATTGCTAAAAAGAGAAAGGTCAGAGCATCAGAGACGGCGAATCGAGACGAAGTTTCGGGAGCGAAACATCAGGGCGAATTCGTTTATTGCAACGACGTAATTACGCTGCAGAAACTGGACTAGAGATTTTGCGACGCAGAGTTTGTTAAAGACGAAGAACAAAGCAGAGGCGGAAAGTGTGCACCAAGTGCGCACAACGGAAAATCTACGAAGCAGAGGCGATACACACTAGCTGTGTGAGACGAGTGAGACGAGTGCACGCAACAACAAAGACGTAATTGCCACGCAGACGAGAGACGAAGAGTTGATAGAGGAGACTTCGATAATACGCAGTCACATAAGTTTGGTAATAAGTATACTAAATTGAGAGTTTGCATATTTTAAATCATTTGTAGGTTATTGATATTGATTTTTATTTACACATTATTTTTATTTACACATTGGAGGTAAATTTTAATTCTTTTGTAAATAACTAAGTTTAAAATAACATTTTTAAGTTAAGTGTAAAAAAAATGCTGCAAGAAGAGATCACACAATTAACAGTAGAAGGGTTAAAAATTAAGCTTAGAGAGTTAGGATTATCAACCCAAGGACTAAAGCAGCAGATACAGAATCGCTTGCTGACTCATTTTGGAATAGATAGACTCAACGAATCAGTGTACGAAGATTCTATATCTGATAATTTAGAGGATAGAGTAGCGCCAGTTAAAATAAACACAATGTCGTTCACACTGAAAGATATTCAAGATTCCTTAGCAGATTTTGACGGCAGTAACCAGAGCAATGTCACCGATTGGCTGACAGACTTTGAAAGTATAGCTGTTACTGTACAATGGAACGAGTTGCAGAAGTTTATATATGGGCGACAATTATTAAAGGGAGCAGCTAAGTTGTTTGTAAATAGCCAAGATGGTCTTACAAATTGGGCAACACTTAAAGAGGCTTTATCAGAGGAGTTTACCGTGAAATTGACAGCCAAGCATATACATAAACAGCTAGAGAACAGAAAGAAAAGGGCGAATGAATCATTAATAGAATACTATTATACAATGAAAGGTATTGCTAAAAAAATCTAATCTAGATGAAGAGAGCATTATTGAGTACATTATCGAGGGTATTCAGGATTCGAAGCAGAACAAGATGGTACTATATCAATCAACTGATTTGAAAGAATTGAAATAGCAATTGAATGTTTATTCAAAGATATCTGTAAGTGTGGAACATAAACCAAAAGCAAAACAAGAGAAAGCAGAAACTTCAGGTAGTGGAAAAAAGAGTTTAGATGCTTTAAATGCGGAGACAAAAATCATTTAGCTAGAGATTGCAAAAAAGAACCAGTTTGCTTTAAATGTCATAAGCCAGGACATAAGGCAAATCAATGCGATGCTACGTATACCAAAGTGGAGAATTCTGATTGGAAAGCGAAGGCTAACATACAGCAGTTAACACAGGTGATGTTTAACAGAGTTTTCAAAGATGTGCAAATTGGTAAACAGGCAATATCAGCTGTTATAGATACAGGCAGTGATATATGTACCATAAGCGAGAATTTATATAAGAAAGCCTATCCTGTCAGGTTGAACCCAGATGTTAAAGAGCTCGTTGGAATAGGGAACTCGAAGATTTACACTTTAGGATCGTTTGAAATTGACACACAGTTGGATCGTATTCCAATAAGAATATGTTTTCATGTAGTGCGAGATATTGATACTCTCTATAGTGGTGTTATTGGCAACGATGTTTTTGAGTTTGTGGATGTCACGATTGGTAAAAACGGAGCAACCTTTTGTCGCAAAAATAATGAATTGTCAGGGCTAGTTGATGATGGTATCCATGCAGACGCAATTACTTTAGGCTTGGAAGAAGTAAATTTGCAGGAAGCTTTACACCAGATAGACATTTGCACATTTGCAAAAAGAGGACAAGGAGAAAGATAAACTGTCCGCAGAGGCAGTTGATGACCAGGAGGACGGCACGCCTGTGGTGCGCAAGAAGGCCAAAACCAAGATTGGTAACAAGTTCAAGAAGGAGAACTCATTAAAGCCCAATAATGACGAGGGTGATGCTTATGATCCGGAGGATAATCGAGGAAAGAAGAAGAAGGGCAAGAATCGCAAGACCAACAAGGGCGAGGAGAAGGGACGCAAAAAGAAGAAGCGCAAGAAGAATGAAAGCCAAGAGGACAGCGATTTCGTGCAGCTCGATGAAGAGGTGAAGTATCCAAGCACTTCATCCAAACGTGGACGCAAAAGTAAAGAGGAGAAGAAAGAAAAGGAGAAAGAGTCTTCATCCTCAGGCATGCCATCTGTTGAGGATGTGTGCTCGGCGTTCAGCGTGTGCGATGTGGAGATCGAGTACAGTGAGGATGATCTGCAGAGCCTGACCACGTACGAGGCATTCATGCAGCATGTGAATCCCATACTGCAAAAGGAGAATCCCAAAACTGCGGCACCCAAGCTAATGATGCTTATGGCCGTCAAGTGGCGAGAATTCTACAAAGCAATCCTCACACACAGCAGGAGCAGCAGAGCGGACAGGCACAGCCGGCAGAAGAGAAGGACGAAATCCGTAGAGTAGCTAGAGAAAATATATCAAGTATTCAGACAGAGAATCGTAAGGATAAGAATAGAAAAAACGAGAAAGAGTATAAAATTCATGATTTGGTTGCTATTAAAAGAATGCAGTTTGGCCCAGGATTAAAGCTTAAAAAGAAGTACTTAGGTCCGTATAAGATCGTAAGAAAGCTAAGGCATGGCAGGTATGCGGTGGAGAAAGTTGGAGAAGAGGAGGATCCTAATAAGACAAATAGTGTGGCAGAGTATATGAAAGAGTGGTGTCCATAATGCGGGACGATTATGAATGTAGGATGGCCAAATGTAGGAATTAAGAATTAACATAGCTGTAAGAGAAATGAATTAACATAGAATTAAAAGCGAACGAACTAGATGAGCGAGTGAATCAGTAAAGTTAACAAGCTAGTGAGCGAATTGGAACAGAGGAGTAGAAGTTGAAACTTAAGTGAAGACAGACGCGTGTGATCGCAGCAATAAGTGAAAAGTAAATTGAAAGAACAGAAACAATTAGTCAAAAGAATATGACTTGATAAAACTATAATTTAATTTGTTATGTTTTGATAAGTTGATTTAATAAACATTTATAATACTTCATATATATAAAAATGGAATGAACCAGAGTGTTTTTAATTTAAAACGAAAGACCTAATTCTACTCCTACATGAGTTTTTTAAAATCCATGACCTAAAAATATAATATCAATATAGTTACTGTAAATGTCAAGAATATGAAATAGATACAACATTTAGAGAAGCATAATAAACACGATCAAATAAAAAAGAAACAAGTAGGAACGGCTACAGTCAAGCTTTGGCTGTACGAGGTCGTGGATCTTAAGTGTACATGCGGAAGTTAGAGCATAAAAGAAGACATTCTTGAAACGCAGTGTTTAATAATGTTAGAAAATTATGAAAATTATAATAATTATTGTATAAACCATGTAAGAAAGCTACCGTCTAGTTTATTCGACTGTGAGATACTCGTCACCCAATTTTACTGATTGGAAAAATGTTAAAGAGCAATCAGCGACTGAGGGACAACCAGCTGTACAGGTGCAGGTGCACCCGATTTCACATTATAAAAGTAGTTCGTTAATAACTTCTGTGTTTTTTGTCCGATTGTAACCAAGTTTTCAGAGATCATTAAGATGATGATTAGTATTGTGTGTGCCAAAACTGAACGTTCTGGCTTTAACATGATGCTTGGAAATCGTTTTTTTCGATTTACAGGGGCGAAGGGAGGCGTGGCCAACATCTAAAATTAGCTTCGGCTGCCTCCCAAATTTTTACACTTTGTCTCTAAATTTCGTAGCTGTAGCTTTTATAGTTTCTGAGATCTCGATATTCATACAGACTCGGCTGTTGATGCTGATCAAGAATGTATATGGTTTATGGGGTCGCAGACGCCTCCTTCTGCTTGTTACGCACATTAGGACAAACGCAAAAGGTCATGAGTTTTTTAAAATCCATGACCTAAAAATATAATATCAATATAGTTACTGTAAATGTCAAGAATATGAAATAGATACAACATTTAGAGAAGCATAATAAACACGATCAAATAAAAAAGAAATAAGTAGGAACGGCTACAGTCAAGCTTTGGCTGTACGTGGTCGTGGATCTTAAGTGTACATGCGAAAGTTAGAGCATAAAAGAAGACATTCTTGAAACGGAGTGTTTAATAATGTTAGAAAATTATGAAAATTATAATAATTATTGTGTAAAACAAGTAAGAAAGCTACTGTCTAGTTTCCTCGACTGTGAGATACTCGTCACCCAATTTTACTGAATGGAAGAATGTTAAAGAGCGACCATCGACTGAGGGACAACCAGCTGTACAGGTGCAGGTGCACCCGATTTCACATTATAAAAGTAGTTCGTTAATAACTTCTGTGTTTTTTGTCCGATTGTAACCAAATTTTCAGAGATCATTAAGATGATGATTAGTATTGTGTGTGCCAAAACTGAACGTTCTGGCTTTAACATGATGCTTGGAAATCGTTTTTTTCGATTTACGGGGGCGAAGGGAGGCGTGGCCAACATCTAAAATTAGCTTCGGCTGCCTACCAAGTTTTTACACGTTGTCTCTAAATTTCGTAGCTGTAGCTTTTATAGTTTCTGAGATCTCGATATTCATACAGACTCGGCTGTTGATGCTGATCAAGAATGTATATGGTTTATGGGGTCGCAGACGCCTCCTTCTGCTTGTTACGCACATTAGGACAAACGCAAAAGGTCATGAGTTTTTAAAATCCATGACCTAAAAATATAATATCAATATAGTTACCGTAAATGTCAAGAATATGAAATAGATACAACATTTAGAGAAGCATAATAAACACGATCAAATAAAAAAAAAATAAGTAGGAACGGCTACAGTCAAGCTTTGGCTGTACGAGGTCGTGGATCTTAAGTGTACATGCGAAAGTTAGAGCATAAAAGAAGACATTCTTGAAACGCAGTGTTTAATAATGTTAGAAAATTATGAAAATTATAATAATTATTGTGTAAAACAAGTAAGAAAGCTACTGTCTAGTTTCCTCGACTGTGAGATACTCGTCACCCAATTTTACTGAATGGAAGAATGTTAAAGAGCGACCATCGACTGAGGGACAACCAGCTGTACAGGTGCAGGTGCACCCGATTTCACATTATAAAAGTAGTTCGTTAATAACTTCTGTGTTTTTTGTCCGATTGTAACCAAATTTTCAGAGATCATTAAGATGATGATTAGTATTGTGTGTGCCAAAACTGAACGTTCTGGCTTTAACATGATGCTTGGAAATCGTTTTTTTCGATTTACGGGGGCGAAGGGAGGCGTGGCCAACATCTAAAATTAGCTTCGGCTGCCTACCAAGTTTTTACACGTTGTTCTCTAAATTTCGTAGCTGTAGCTTTTATAGTTTCTGAGATCTCGATATTCATACAGACTCGGCTGTTGATGCTGATCAAGAATGTATATGGTTTATGGGGTCGCAGACGCCTCCTTCTGCTTGTTACGCACATTAGGACAAACGCAAAAGGTCATGAGTTTTTTAAAATCCATGACCTAAAAATATAATATCAATATAGTTACCGTAAATGTCAAGAATATGAAATAGATACAACATTTAGAGAAGCATAATAAACACGATCAAATAAAAAAGAAATAAGTAGGAACGGCTACAGTCAAGCTTTGGCTGTACGAGGTCGTGGATCTTAAGTGTACATGCGAAAGTTAGAGCATAAAAGAAGACATTCTTGAAACGCAGTGTTTAATAATGTTAGAAAATTATGAAAATTATAATAATTATTGTGTAAAACAAGTAAGAAAGCTACTGTCTAGTTTCCTCGACTGTGAGATACTCGTCACCCAATTTTACTGAATGGAAGAATGTTAAAGAGCGACCATCGACTGAGGGACAACCAGCTGTACAGGTGCAGGTGCACCCGATTTCACATTATAAAAGTAGTTCGTTAATAACTTCTGTGTTTTTTGTCCGATTGTAACCAAATTTTCAGAGATCATTAAGATGATGATTAGTATTGTGTGTGCCAAAACTGAACGTTCTGGCTTTAACATGATGCTTGGAAATCGTTTTTTCGATTTACGGGGGCGAAGGGAGGCGTGGCCAACATCTAAAATTAGCTTCGGCTGCCTACCAAGTTTTTACACGTTGTCTCTAAATTTCGTAGCTGTAGCTTTTATAGTTTCTGAGATCTCGATATTCATACAGACTCGGCTGTTGATGCTGATCAAGAATGTATATGGTTTATGGGGTCGCAGACGCCTCCTTCTGCTTGTTACGCACATTAGGACAAACGCAAAAGGTCATGAGTTTTTTAAAATCCATGACCTAAAAATATAATATCAATATAGTTACCGTAAATGTCAAGAATATGAAATAGATACAACATTTAGAGAAGCATAATAAACACGATCAAATAAAAAAGAAATAAGTAGGAACGGCTACAGTCAAGCTTTGGCTGTACGTGGTCGTGGATCTTAAGTGTACATGCGAAAGTTAGAGCATAAAAGAAGACATTCTTGAAACGCAGTGTTTAATAATGTTAGAAAATTATGAAAATTATAATAATTATTGTGTAAAACAAGTAAGAAAGCTACTGTCTAGTTTCCTCGACTGTGAGATACTCGTCACCCAATTTTACTGAATGGAAGAATGTTAAAGAGCGACCATCGACTGAGGGACAACCAGCTGTACAGGTGCAGGTGCACCCGATTTCACATTATAAAAGTAGTTCGTTAATAACTTCTGTGTTTTTTGTCCGATTGTAACCAAATTTTCAGAGATCATTAAGATGATGATTAGTATTGTGTGTGCCAAAACTGAACGTTCTGGCTTTAACATGATGCTTGGAAATCGTTTTTTTCGATTTACGGGGGCGAAGGGAGGCGTGGCCAACATCTAAAATTAGCTTCGGCTGCCTACCAAGTTTTTACACGTTGTCTCTAAATTTCGTAGCTGTAACTTCTATAGTTTCTGAGATCTCGATATTCATACAGACTCGGCTGTTGATGCTGATCAAGAATGTATATGGTTTATGGGGTCGCAGACGCCTCCTTCTGCTTGTTACGCACATTAGGACAAACGCAAAAGGTCATGAGTTTTTTAAAATCCATGACCTAAAAATATAATATCAATATAGTTACCGTAAATGTCAAGAATATGAAATAGATACAACATTTAGAGAAGCATAATAAACACGATCAAATAAAAAAGAAATAAGTAGGAACGGCTACAGTCAAGCTTTGGCTGTACGTGGTCGTGGATCTTAAGTGTACATGCGAAAGTTAGAGCATAAAAGAAGACATTCTTGAAACGGAGTGTTTAATAATGTTAGAAAATTATGAAAATTATAATAATTATTGTGTAAAACAAGTAAGAAAGCTACTGTCTGGTTTCCTCGACTGTGAGCTACTCGTCACCCAATTTTACTGAATGGAAGAATGTTAAAGAGCGACCATCGACTGAGGGACAACCAGCTGTACAGGTGCAGGTGCACCCGATTTCACATTATAAAAGTAGTTCGTTAATAACTTCTGTGTTTTTTGTCCGATTGTAACAAAATTTTCAGAGATCATTAAGATGATGATTAGTATTGTGTGTGCCAAAACTTGATGCTTGGAAATCGTTTTTTTCGATTTACGGGGGCGAAGGGAGGCGTGGCCAACATCTAAAATTAGCTTCGGCTGCCTACCAAGTTTTTACACGTTGTCTCTAAATTTCGTAGCTGTAGCTTTTATAGTTTCTGAGATCTCGATATTCATACAGACTCGGCTGTTGATGCTGATCAAGAATGTATATGGTTTATGGGGTCGCAGACGCCTCCTTCTGCTTGTTACGCACATTAGGACAAACGCAAAAGGTCATGAGTTTTTTAAAATCCATGACCTAAAAATATAATATCAATATAGTTACCGTAAATGTCAAGAATATGAAATAGATACAACATTTAGAGAAGCATAATAAACACGATCAAATAAAAAAGAAATAAGTAGGAACGGCTACAGTCAAGCTTTGGCTGTACGTGGTCGTGGATCTTAAGTGTACATGCGAAAGTTAGAGCATAAAAGAAGACATTCTTGAAACGCAGTGTTTAATAATGTTAGAAAATTATGAAAATTATAATAATTATTGTGTAAAACAAGTAAGAAAGCTACTGTCTAGTTTCCTCGACTGTGAGATACTCGTCACCCAATTTTACTGAATGGAAGAATGTTAAAGAGCGACCATCGACTGAGGGACAACCAGCTGTACAGGTGCAGGTGCACCCGATTTCACATTATAAAAGTAGTTCGTTAATAACTTCTGTGTTTTTTGTCCGATTGTAACCAAATTTTCAGAGATCATTAAGATGATGATTAGTATTGTGTGTGCCAAAACTGAACGTTCTGGCTTTAACATGATGCTTGGAAATCGTTTTTTTCGATTTACGGGGGCGAAGGGAGGCGTGGCCAACATCTAAAATTAGCTTCGGCTGCCTACCAAGTTTTTACACGTTGTCTCTAAATTTCGTAGCTCTAGCTTTTATAGTTTCTGAGATCTCGATATTCATACAGACTCGGCTGTTGATGCTGATCAAGAATGTATATGGTTTATGGGGTCGCAGACGCCTCCTTCTGCTTGTTACGCACATTAGGACAAACGCAAAAGGTCATGAGTTTTTTAAAATCCATGACCTAAAAATATAATATCAATATAGTTACCGTAAATGTCAAGAATATGAAATAGCTACAACATTTAGAGAAGCATAATAAACACGATCAAATAAAAAAGAAATAAGTAGGAACGGCTACAGTCAAGCTTTGGCTGTACGAGGTCGTGGATCTTAAGTGTACATGCGGAAGTTAGAGCATAAAAGAAGACATTCTTGAAACGCAGTGTTTAATAATGTTAGAAAATTATGAAAATTATAATAATTATTGTGTAAAACAAGTAAGAAAGCTACTGTCTAGTTTCCTCGACTGTGAGATACTCGTCACCCAATTTTACTGAATGGAAGAATGTTAAAGAGCGACCATCGACTGAGGGACAACCAGCTGTACAGGTGCAGGTGCACCCGATTTCACATTATAAAAGTAGTTCGTTAATAACTTCTGTGTTTTTTGTCCGATTGTAACCAAATTTTCAGAGATCATTAAGATGATGATTAGTATTGTGTGTGCCAAAACTGAACGTTCTGGCTTTAACATGATGCTTGGAAATCGTTTTTTTCGATTTACGGGGGCGAAGGGAGGCGTGGCCAACATCTAAAATTAGCTTCGGCTGCCTACCAAGTTTTTACACGTTGTCTCTAAATTTCGTAGCTGTAGCTTTTATAGTTTCTGAGATCTCGATATTCATACAGACTCGGCTGTTGATGCTGATCAAGAATGTATATGGTTTATGGGGTCGCAGACGCCTCCTTCTGCTTGTTACGCACATTAGGACAAACGCAAAAGGTCATGAGTTTTTTAAAATCCATGACCTAAAAATATAATATCAATATAGTTACCGTAAATGTCAAGAATATGAAATAGATACAACATTTAGAGAAGCATAATAAACACGATCAAATAAAAAAGAAATAAGTAGGAACGGCTACAGTCAAGCTTTGGCTGTACGAGGTCGTGGATCTTAAGTGTACATGCGAAAGTTAGAGCATAAAAGAAGACATTCTTGAAACGCAGTGTTTAATAATGTTAGAAAATTATGAAAATTATAATAATTATTGTGTAAAACAAGTAAGAAAGCTACTGTCTAGTTTCCTCGACTGTGAGATACTCGTCACCCAATTTTACTGAATGGAAGAATGTTAAAGAGCGACCATCGACTGAGGGACAACCAGCTGTACAGGTGCAGGTGCACCCGATTTCACATTATAAAAGTAGTTCGTTAATAACTTCTGTGTTTTTTGTCCGATTGTAACCAAATTTTCAGAGATCATTAAGATGATGATTAGTATTGTGTGTGCCAAAACTGAACGTTCTGGCTTTAACATGATGCTTGGAAATCGTTTTTTTCGATTTACGGGGGCGAAGGGAGGCGTGGCCAACATCTAAAATTAGCTTCGGCTGCCTACCAAGTTTTTACACGTTGTCTCTAAATTTCGTAGCTGTAGCTTTTATAGTTTCTGAGATCTCGATATTCATACAGACTCGGCTGTTGATGCTGATCAAGAATGTATATGGTTTATGGGGTCGCAGACGCCTCCTTCTGCTTGTTACGCACATTAGGACAAACGCAAAAGGTCATGAGTTTTTTAAAATCCATGACCTAAAAATATAATATCAATATAGTTACCGTAAATGTCAAGAATATGAAATAGATACAACATTTAGAGAAGCATAATAAACACGATCAAATAAAAAAGAAATAAGTAGGAACGGCTACAGTCAAGCTTTGGCTGTACGAGGTCGTGGATCTTAAGTGTACATGCGAAAGTTAGAGCATAAAAGAAGACATTCTTGAAACGCAGTGTTTAATAATGTTAGAAAATTATGAAAATTATAATAATTATTGTGTAAAACAAGTAAGAAAGCTACTGTCTAGTTTCCTCGACTGTGAGATACTCGTCACCCAATTTTACTGAATGGAAGAATGTTAAAGAGCGACCATCGACTGAGGGACAACCAGCTGTACAGGTGCAGGTGCACCCGATTTCACATTATAAAAGTAGTTCGTTAATAACTTCTGTGTTTTTTGTCCGATTGTAACCAAATTTTCAGAGATCATTAAGATGATGATTAGTATTGTGTGTGCCAAAACTGAACGTTCTGGCTTTAACATGATGCTTGGAAATCGTTTTTTCGATTTACGGGGGCGAAGGGAGGCGTGGCCAACATCTAAAATTAGCTTCGGCTGCCTCCCAAGTTTTTACACGTTGTCTCTAAATTTCGTAGCTGTAGCTTTTATAGTTTCTGAGATCTCGATATTCATACAGACTCGGCTGTTGATGCTGATCAAGAATGTATATGGTTTATGGGGTCGCAGACGCCTCCTTCTGCTTGTTACGCACATTAGGACAAACGCAAAAGGTCATGAGTTTTTTAAAATCCATGACCTAAAAATATAATATCAATATAGTTACCGTAAATGTCAAGAATATGAAATAGATACAACATTTAGAGAAGCATAATAAACACGATCAAATAAAAAAGAAATAAGTAGGAACGGCTACAGTCAAGCTTTGGCTGTACGAGGTCGTGGATCTTAAGTGTACATGCGAAAGTTAGAGCATAAAAGAAGACATTCTTGAAACGCAGTGTTTAATAATGTTAGAAAATTATGAAAATTATAATAATTATTGTGTAAAACAAGTAAGAAAGCTACTGTCTAGTTTCCTCGACTGTGAGATACTCGTCACCCAATTTTACTGAATGGAAGAATGTTAAAGAGCGACCATCGACTGAGGGACAACCAGCTGTACAGGTGCAGGTGCACCCGATTTCACATTATAAAAGTAGTTCGTTAATAACTTCTGTGTTTTTTGTCCGATTGTAACCAAATTTTCAGAGATCATTAAGATGATGATTAGTATTGTGTGTGCCAAAACTGAACGTTCTGGCTTTAACATGATGCTTGGAAATCGTTTTTTTCGATTTACGGGGGCGAAGGGAGGCGTGGCCAACATCTAAAATTAGCTTCGGCTGCCTACCAAGTTTTTACACGTTGTCTCTAAATTTCGTAGCTGTAGCTTTTATAGTTTCTGAGATCTCGATATTCATACAGACTCGGCTGTTGATGCTGATCAAGAATGTATATGGTTTATGGGGTCGCAGACGCCTCCTTCTGCTTGTTACGCACATTAGGACAAACGCAAAAGGTCATGAGTTTTTTAAAATCCATGACCTAAAAATATAATATCAATATAGTTACCGTAAATGTCAAGAATATGAAATAGATACAACATTTAGAGAAGCATAATAAACACGATCAAATAAAAAAGAAATAAGTAGGAACGGCTACAGTCAAGCTTTGGCTGTACGAGGTCGTGGATCTTAAGTGTACATGCGAAAGTTAGAGCATAAAAGAAGACATTCTTGAAACGCAGTGTTTAATAATGTTAGAAAATTATGAAAATTATAATAATTATTGTGTAAAACAAGTAAGAAAGCTACTGTCTAGTTTCCTCGACTGTGAGATACTCGTCACCCAATTTTACTGAATGGAAGAATGTTAAAGAGCGACCATCGACTGAGGGACAACCAGCTGTACAGGTGCAGGTGCACCCGATTTCACATTATAAAAGTAGTTCGTTAATAACTTCTGTGTTTTTTGTCCGATTGTAACCAAATTTTCAGAGATCATTAAGATGATGATTAGTATTGTGTGTGCCAAAACTGAACGTTCTGGCTTTAACATGATGCTTGGAAATCGTTTTTTTCGATTTACGGGGGCGAAGGGAGGCGTGGCCAACATCTAAAATTAGCTTCGGCTGCCTACCAAGTTTTTACACGTTGTCTCTAAATTTCGTAGCTGTAGCTTTTATAGTTTCTGAGATCTCGATATTCATACAGACTCGGCTGTTGATGCTGATCAAGAATGTATATGGTTTATGGGGTCGCAGACGCCTCCTTCTGCTTGTTACGCACATTAGGACAAACGCAAAAGGTCATGAGTTTTTTAAAATCCATGACCTAAAAACATAATATCAATATAGTTACCGTAAATGTCAAGAATATGAAATAGATACAACATTTAGAGAAGCATAATAAACACGATCAAATAAAAAAGAAACAAGTAGGAAGGGCTACAGTCAAGCTTTGGCTGTACGAGGTAGTGGATCTTAAGTGTACATGCGGAAGTTAGAGCATAAAAGAAGACATTCTTGAAACGGAGTGTTTAATAATGTTAGAAAATTATGAAAATTATAATAATTATTGTGTAAAACAAGTAAGAAAGCTACTGTCTAGTTTCCTCGACTGTGAGATACTCGTCACCCAATTTTACTGAATGGAAGAATGTTAAAGAGCGACCATCGACTGGGGGACAACCAGCTGTACAGGTGCAGGTGCACCCGATTTCACATTATAAAAGTAGTTCGTTAATAACTTCTGTGTTTTTTGTCCGATTGTAACCAAATTTTCAGAGATCATTAAGATGATGATTAGTATTGTGTGTGCCAAAACTGAACGTTCTGGCTTTAACATGATGCTTGGAAATCGTTTTTTCGATTTACAGGGGCGAAGGGAGGCGTGGCCAACATCTAAAATTAGCTTCGGCTGCCTACCAAGTTTTTACACGTTGTCTCTAAATTTCGTAGCTGTAGCTTTTATAGTTTCTGAGATCTCGATATTCATACAGACTCGGCTGTTGATGCTGATCAAGAATGTATATGGTTTATGGGGTCGCAGACGCCTCCTTCTGCTTGTTACGCACATTAGGACAAACGCAAAAGGTCATGAGTTTTTTAAAATCAATGACCTAAAAACATAATATCAATATAGTTACCGTAAATGTCAAGAATATGAAATAGATACAACATTTAGAGAAGCATAATAAACACGATCAAATAAAAAAGAAACAAGTAGGAACGGCTACAGTCAAGCTTTGACTGTACGAGGTCGTGGATCTTAAGTGTACATGCGAAAGTTAGAGCATAAAAGAAGACATTCTTGAAACGCAGTGTTTAATAATGTTAGAAAATTATGAAAATTATAATAATTATTGTGTAAAACAAGTAAGAAAGCTACTGTCTAGTTTCCTCGACTGTGAGATACTCGTCACCCAATTTTACTGAATGGAAGAATGTTAAAGAGCGACCATCGACTGAGGGACAACCAGCTGTACAGGTGCAGGTGCACCCGATTTCACATTATAAAAGTAGTTCGTTAATAACTTCTGTGTTTTTTGTCCGATTGTAACCAAATTTTTTAGAGATCATTAAGATGATGATTAGTATTGTGTGTGCCAAAACTGAACGTTCTGGCTTTAACATGATGCTTGGAAATCGTTTTTTTCGATTTACGGGGGCGAAGGGAGGCGTGGCCAACATCTAAAATTAGCTTCGGCTGCCTCCCAAGTTTTTACACGTTGTCTCTAAATTTCGTAGCTGTAGCTTTTATAGTTTCTGAGATCTCGATATTCATACAGACTCGGCTGTTGATGCTGATCAAGAATGTATATGGTTTATGGGGTCGCAGACGCCTCCTTCTGCTTGTTACGCACATTAGGACAAACGCAAAATGTCATGAGTTTTTTAAAATCAATGACCTAGAAACATAATATCAATATAGTTACCGTAAATGTCAAGAATGTGAAATAGATACAACATTTAGAGAAGCATAATAAACACGATCAAATAAAAAAGAAACAAGTAGGAACGGCTACAGTCAAGCTTTGACTGTACGATGTCGTGGATCTTAAGTGTACATACGAAAGTTAGAGCATAAAAAAGACATTCTTGAAACGCAGTGTTTAATAATGTTAGAAAATTATGAAAATTATAATAATTATTGTGTAAAACAAGTAAGAAAGCTACTGTCTACTTTCCTCGACTGTGAGATACTCGTCACCCAATTTTACTGAATGGAAGAATGTTAAAGAGCGACCATCGACTGAGGGACAACCAGCTGTACAGGTGCAGGTGCACCCGATTTCACATTATAAAAGTATTTCGTTAATAAGTTCTGTGTTTTTTGTCCGATTGTAACCAAATTTTCAGAGATCATTAAGATGATGATTAGTATTGTGTGTGCCAAAACTGAACGTTCTGGCTTTAAAATGATGCTTGGAAATCATTTTTTTCGATTTCCGGGGGCGGAGGGAGGCGTGGCCAACATCTAATATTAGCCTTGGCTGCCTACCAAGTTGTTACACGTTGTCTCTAAATTTCGTAGCTGTAGCTTTTATAGTTTCTGAGATCTCGATATTCATACAGACTCGGCTGTTGATGCTGATCAAGAATGGATATGATTTATGGGGTCGCAGACGCCTCCTTCTGCTTGTTACGCACATTAGGACAAACGCAAAATGTCATGAGTTTTTTAAAATCAATGACCTAAAAACATAATATCAATATAGTTACCGTAAATGTCAAGAATATGAAATAGATACAACATTTAGAGAAGCATAATAAACACGATCAAATAAAAAAGAAACAAGTAGGAACGGCTACAGTCAAGCTTTGACTGTACGATGTCGTGGATCTTAAGTGTACATACGAAAGTTAGAGCATAAAAAAAGACATTCTTGAAACGCAGTGTTTAATAATGTTAGAAAATTATGAAAATTATAATAATTATTGTGTAAAACAAGTAAGAAAGCTACTGTCTAGTTTCCTCGACTGTGAGATACTCGTCATCCAGTTTTACTGATTGGAAGAATGTTAAAGAGCGACCATCGACTGAGGGACAGCCAGCTGTACAGGTGCAGGTGCACCCGATTTCACATTATAAAAGTAGTTCGTTAATAACTTCTGTGTTTTTTGTCCGATTGTAACCAAATTTTTTAAAGATCATTAAGATGATGGTTAGTATTGTGTGTGCCAAAACTGAACGTTCTGGCTTTAACATGATGCTTGGAAATCGTTTTTTTCGATTTACAGGGGCGAAGGGAGGCGTGGCCAACATCTAAAATTAGCTTCGGCTGCCTCCCAAGTTTTTACACGTTGTCTCTAAATTTCGTAGCTGTAGCTTTTATAGTTTCTGAGATCTCGATATTCATACAGACTCGGCTGTTGATGCTAATCAAGAATGTATATGGTTTATGGGATCGCAGACGCCTCCTTCTGCTTGTTACGCACATTAGGACAAACGCAAAATGTCATGAGTTTTTTAAAATCAATGACCTAAAAACATAATATCAATATAGTTACCGTAAATGTCAAGAATATGAAATAGATACAACATTTAGAGAAGCATAATAAACACGATCAAATAAAAAAGAAACAAGTAGGAACGGCTACAGTCAAGCTTTGACTGTACGATGTCGTGGATCTTAAGTGTACATACGAAAGTTAGAGCATAAAAAAGACATTCTTGAAACGCAGTGTTTAATAATGTTAGAAAATTATGAAAATTATAATAATTATTGTGTAAAACAAGTAAGAAAGCTACTGTCTAGTTTCCTCGACTGTGAGATACTCGTCACCCAATTTTACTGAATGGAAGAATGTTAAAGAGCGACCATCGACTGAGGGACAACCAGCTGTACAGGTGCAGGTGCACCCGATTTCACATTATAAAAGTAGGTCGTTAATAACTTCTGTGTTTTTTGTCCGATTGTAACCAAATTTTTAGAGATCATTAAGATGATGATTAGTATTGTGTGTGCCAAAACTGAACGTTCTGGCTTTAACATGATGCTTGGAAATCGTTTTTTTCGATTTACGGGGGCGAAGGGAGGCGTGGCCAACATCTAATATTAGCTTTGGCTGCCTACCAAGTTTTTACACGTTGTCTCTAAATTTCGTAGCTGTAGCTTTTATAGTTTCTGAGATCTCGATATTCATACAGACTCGGCTGTTGATGCTGATCAAGAATGTATATGGTTTATGGGGTCGCAGACGCCTCCTTCTGCTTGTTACGCACATTAGGACAAACGCAAAAGGTCATGAGTTTTTTAAAATCCATGACCTAAAAACATAATATCAATATAGTTACCGTAAATGTCAAGAATATGAAATAGATACAACATTTAGAGAAGCATAATAAACACGATCAAATAAAAAAGAAACAAGTAGGAACGGCTACAGTCAAGCTTTGACTGTACGAGGTCGTGGATCTTAAGTGTACATGCGGAAGTTAGAGCATAAAAGAAGACATTCTTGAAACGCAGTGTTTAATAATGTTAGAAAATTATGAAAATTATAATAATTATTGTGTAAAACAAGTAAGAAAGCTACTGTCTAGTTTCCTCGACTGTGAGATACTCGTCACCCAATTTTACTGAATGGAAGAATGTTAAAGAGCGACCATCGACTGAGGGACAACCAGCTGTACAGGTGCAGGTGCACCCGATTTCACATTATAAAAGTAGTTCGTTAATAACTTCTGTGTTTTTTGTCCGATTGTAACCAAATTTTTAGAGATCATTAAGATGATGATTAGTATTGTGTGTGCCAAAACTGAACGTTCTGGCTTTAACATGATGCTTGGAAATCGTTTTTTTCGATTTACGGGGGCGAAGGGAGGCGTGGCCAACATCTAAAATTAGCTTCGGCTGCCTACCAAGTTTTTACACGTTGTCTCTAAATTTCGTAGCTGTAGCTTTTATAGTTTCTGAGATCTCGATATTCATACAGACTCGGCTGTTGATGCTGATCAAGAATGTATATGGTTTATGGGGTCGCAGACGCCTCCTTCTGCTTGTTACGCACATTAGGACAAACGCAAAAGGTCATGAGTTTTTTAAAATCCATGACCTAAAAACATAATATCAATATAGTTACCGTAAATGTCAAGAATATGAAATAGATACAACATTTAGAGAAGCATAATAAACACGATCAAATAAAAAAGAAACAAGTAGGAACGGCTACAGTCAAGCTTTGACTGTACGAGGTCGTGGATCTTAAGTGTACATGCGAAAGTTAGAGCATAAAAGAAGACATTCTTGAAACGCAGTGTTTAATAATGTTAGAAAATTATGAAAATTATAATAATTATTGTGTAAAACAAGTAAGAAAGCTACTGTCTAGTTTCCTCGACTGTGAGATACTCGTCACCCAATTTTACTGAATGGAAGAATGTTAAAGAGCGACCATCGACTGAGGGACAACCAGCTGTACAGGTGCAGGTGCACCCGATTTCACATTATAAAAGTAGTTCGTTAATAACTTCTGTGTTTTTTGTCCGATTGTAACCAAATTTTTAGAGATCATTAAGATGATGATTAGTATTGTGTGTGCCAAAACTGAACGTTCTGGCTTTAACATGATGCTTGGAAATCGTTTTTTTCGATTTACGGGGGCGGAGGGAGGCGTGGCCAACATCTAAAATTAGCTTCGGCTGCCTACCAAGTTGTTACACGTTGTCTCTAAATTTCGTAGCTGTAGCTTTTATAGTTTCTGAGATCTCGATATTCATACAGACTCGGCTGTTGATGCTGATCAAGAATGTATATGGTTTATGGGGTCGCAGACGCCTCCTTCTGCTTGTTACGCACATTAGGACAAACGCAAAATGTCATGAGTTTTTTAAAATCAATGACCTAAAAAACATAATATCAATATAGTTACCGTAAATGTCAAGAATATGAAATAGATACAACATTTAGAGAAGCATAATAAACACGATCAAATAAAAAAGAAACAAGTAGGAACGGCTACAGTCAAGCTTTGACTGTACGAGGTCGTGGATCTTAAGTGTACATGCGAAAGTTAGAGCATAAAAGAAGACATTCTTGAAACGCAGTGTTTAATAATGTTAGAAAATTATGAAAATTATAATAATTATTGTGTAAAACAAGTAAGAAAGCTACTGTCTAGTTTCCTCGACTGTGAGATACTCGTCACCCAATTTTACTGATTGGAAGAATGTTAAAGAGCGACCATCGACTGAGGGACAACCAGCTGTACAGGTGCAGGTGCACCCGATTTCACATTATAAAAGTAGTTCGTTAATAACTTCTGTGTTTTTTGTCCGATTGTAACCAAATTTTCAGAGATCATTAAGATGATGATTAGTATTGTGTGTGCCAAAACTGAACGTTCTGGCTTTAACATGATGCTTGGAAATCGTTTTTTCGATTTCCGGGGGCGAAGGGAGGCGTGGCCAACATCTAAAATTAGCTTCGGCTGCCTACCAAGTTTTTACACGTTGTCTCTAAATTTCGTAGCTGTAGCTTTTATAGTTTCTGAGATCTCGATATTCATACAGACTCGGCTGTTGATGCTGATCAAGAATGTATATGGTTTATGGGGTCGCAGACGCCTCCTTCTGCTTGTTACGCACATTAGGACAAACGCAAAATGTCATGAGTTTTTTAAAATCAATGACCTAAAAACATAATATCAATATAGTTACCGTAAATGTCAAGAATATGAAATAGATACAACATTTAGAGAAGCATAATAAACACGATCAAATAAAAAAGAAACAAGTAGGAACGGCTACAGTCAAGCTTTGACTGTACGAGGTCGTGGATCTTAAGTGTACATGCGAAAGTTAGAGCATAAAAGAAGACATTCTTGAAACGCAGTGTTTAATAATGTTAGAAAATTATGAAAATTATAATAATTATTGTGTAAAACAAGTAAGAAAGCTACTGTCTACTTTCCTCGACTGTGAGATACTCGTCACCCAAATTTACTGAATGGAAGAATGTTAAAGAGCGACCATCGACTAAGGGACAACCAGCTGTACAGGTGCAGGTGCACCCGATTTCACATTATAAAAGTAGGTCGTTAATAACTTCTGTGTTTTTTGTCCGATTGTAACCAAATTTTTTAGAGATCATTAAGATGATGATTAGTATTGTGTGTGCCAAAACTGAACGTTCTGGCTTTAACATGATGCTTGGAAATCGGTTTTTTCGATTTCCGGGGACGGAGTGAGGCGTGGCCAACATCTAATATTAGCCTTGGCTGCCTACCAAGTTGTTACACGATGTCTCTAAATTTCGTAGCTGTAGCTTTTATAGTTTCTGAGATCTCGATATTCATACAGACTCGGCTGTTGATGCTGATCAAGAATGTATATGATTTATGGGGTCGCAGACGCCTCCTTCTGCTTGTTACGCACATTAGGACAAACGCAAAATGTCATGAGTTTTTTAAAATCAATGACCTAAAAACATAATATCAATATAGTTACCGTAAATGTCAAGAATATGAAATAGATACAGCATTTAGAGAAGCATAATAAACACGATCAAATAAAAAAGAAACAAGTAGGAACGGCTACAGTCAAGCTTTGACTGTACGAGGTCGTGGATCTTAAGTGTACATGCGAAAGTTAGAGCATAAAAGAAGACATTCTTGAAACGCAGTGTTTAATAATGTTAGAAAATTATGAAAATTATAATAATTATTGTGTAAAACAAGTAAGAAAGCTACTGTCTAGTTTCCTCGACTGTGAGATACTCGTCACCCAATTTTACTGAATGGAAGAATGTTAAAGAGCGACCATCGACTGAGGGACAACCAGCTGTACAGGTGCAGGTGCACCCGATTTCACATTATAAAAGTAGTTCGTTAATAACTTCTGTGTTTTTTGTCCGATTGTAACCAAATTTTTAGAGATCATTAAGATGATGATTAGTATTGTGTGTGCCAAAACTGAACGTTCTGGCTTTAACATGATGCTTGGAAATCGTTTTTTCGATTTACGGGGGCGAAGGGAGGCGTGGCCAACATCTAAAATTAGCTTGGCTGCCTACCAAGTTTTTACACGTTGTCTCTAAATTTCGTAGCTGTAGCTTTTATAGTTTCTGAGATCTCGATATTCATACAGACTCGGCTGTTGATGCTGATCAAGAATGTATATGGTTTATGGGGTCGCAGACGCCTCCTTCTGCTTGTTACGCACATTAGGACAAACGCAAAAGGTCATGAGTTTTTTAAAATCCATGACCTAAAAACATAATATCAATATAGTTACCGTAAATGTCAAGAATATGAAATAGATACAACATTTAGAGAAGCATAATAAACACGATCAAATAAAAAAGAAACAAGTAGGAACGGCTACAGTCAAGCTTTGACTGTACGAGGTCGTGGATCTTAAGTGTACATGCGGAAGTTAGAGCATAAAAGAAGACATTCTTGAAACGCAGTGTTTAATAATGTTAGAAAATTATGAAAATTATAATAATTATTGTGTAAAACAAGTAAGAAAGCTACTGTCTAGTTTCCTCGACTGTGAGATACTCGTCACCCAATTTTACTGAATGGAAGAATGTTAAAGAGCGACCATCGACTGAGGGACAACCAGCTGTACAGGTGCAGGTGCACCCGATTTCACATTATAAAAGTAGTTCGTTAATAACTTCTGTGTTTTTTGTCCGATTGTAACCAAATTTTTTAGAGATCATTAAGATGATGATTAGTATTGTGTGTGCCAAAACTGAACGTTCTGGCTTTAACATGATGCTTGGAAATCGTTTTTTTCGATTTACGGGGGGAAGGGAGGCGTGGCCAACATCTAAAATTAGCTTCGCTGCCTACCAAGTTTTTACACGTTGTCTCTAAATTTCGTAGCTGTAGCTTTTATAGTTTCTGAGATCTCGATATTCATACAGACTCGGCTGTTGATGCTGATCAAGAATGTATATGGTTTATGGGGTCGCAGACGCCTCCTTCTGCTTGTTACGCACATTAGGACAAACGCAAAATGTCATGAGTTTTTTAAAATCAATGACCTAAAAACATAATATCAATATAGTTACCGTAAATGTCAAGAATATGAAATAGATACAACATTTAGAGAAGCATAATAAACACGATCAAATAAAAAAGAAACAAGTAGGAACGGCTACAGTCAAGCTTTGACTGTACGAGGTCGTGGATCTTAAGTGTACATGCGGAAGTTAGAGCATAAAAGAAGACATTCTTGAAACGCAGTGTTTAATAATGTTAGAAAATTATAAAAATTATAATAATTATTGTGTAAAACAAGTAAGAAAGCTACTGTCTAGTTTCCTCGACTGTGAGATACTCGTCACCCAATTTTACTGATTGGAAGAATGTTAAAGAGCGACCATCGACTGAGAGACAACCAGCTGTACAGGTGCAGCTGCACCCGATTTCACATTATAAAAGTAATTCGTTAATAACTTCTGTGTTTATTGTTCGCTTGAAACCAAATTTTCAGAGATCATTAAGATGATGATTAGTATTGTGTGTGCCAAAACTGAACGTTCTGGCTTTAACATGATGCTTGGAAATCGTTTTTTTCGATTTCCGGGGCGAATGGAGGCGTGGCCAACATCTAAAATTAGCTTCGGCTGCCTACCAAGTTTTTACACGTTGTCTCTAAATTTCGTAGCTCTAGCTTTTATAGTTTCTGAGATCTCGATATTCATACAGACTCGGCTGTTGATGCTGATAAAGAATGTATATGGTTTATGGGGTCGCAGACGCCTCCTTCTGCTTGTTACGCATATTAGGACAAACGCAAAAGGTCATGAGTTTTTTAAAATCCATGACCTAAAAATAAAATATCAATATAGTTACCGTAAATGCCAAGAATATGAAATAGATACAACATTTAGAGAATCATAATAAACACGATCAAATAAAAAAGAATCAGGTAGGAACGGCTACAGTCAAGCTTTGACTGTACGAGGTCGTGGATCTTAAGTGTACATGCGGAAGTTAGAGCATAAAAGAAGACATTCTTGAAACGCAGTGTTTAATAATGTTAGAAAATTATGAAAATTATAATAATTATTGTGTAAAACATGTAAGAAAGCTACTGTCTAGTTTCCTCGACTGTGAGATACTCGTCACCCAATTTTACTGATTGGAAGAATGTTAAAGAGCGACCATCGACTGAGGGACAACCAGCTGTACAGGTGCAGGTGCACCCGATTTCACATTATAAAAGTAGTTCGTTAATAACTTCTGTGTTTTTATTGAACCAAATTTTCGAGATCATTAAGATGATGATTATGGCTTTGTGTGCCAAAACTGAACGTTCTGGCATTAAGATGATGCTCCGAAATCAGTTTTTTCGATTTACTTGGTCAGCGTCAACAGGCCGAGACGATCTAAAATTAGCTTCGGCTGCCTCCCAAGTTTGTACACGTCCGTCTGTAACATTTCGAGCTGTAGAGACTTTTAAGAGATTCGAGATCTACGAATTTTCATGACAGACTCGGCTATTGATGCTGATCAAGAATGTTTTTGGTTTATGGGGTCGCAACGCCTCCTTCCGCTTGTTAAATTAGGATAAAACCGAAAATGTCAAGAGTCTTTTAAAATCCATGACCTAAAACGATAATATCAATATTGTTACCGTAAATGTCAAGAATATGAAATTGATTAACAATCAGATACATAAAAAACACAGATAATTAATAAAAGATATTACTTTTAGGAACGGCGTACCAGTGCAACTTGCTAGGTCGTGGATCTTAAGTTGCTACACTCCGGACATAATAATGGTGTTCAATAAACCAACTTGAAACGCAAGTGTTTAATAACGTCTAAAAAAAGAAAATTTTAATATATTATTTTGTAAAACAAGTATAGTTTTTTTCTAGTTTTCTTTCAGTATACTTTTACCCTATTATACTAAATGGAAGAATTTGATGGAAAATTGGGTGGCAACCAGCTGTACAGTCGCAGGTCACCCGAATTCGACATTATAAAAGTAGTTCGTTAATAACTTGTTTTTTGTCCGATTGTAACCAAATTTTCAGAGATCATTAAGATGATGATTAGTATTGTGTGTGCCAAAACTGAACGTTCTGGTTTTAACATGATGCTTGGAAATATTTTTTTTCGATTTACAGAGGCGAAGGGAGGCGTGGCTAACATCTAAAATTAGCTTCGGCTGCCTCCCAAGTTTCTACACGTTGCCTCTAAATTTCGTAGCTCTAGCTTTTATAGTTTCTGAGATTTCGATATTCATACAGACTCGGCTGTTGATGCTGATCAAGAATGTATATGGTTTATGGGGTCGCAGACGCCTCCTTCTGCTTGTTACGCACATTAGGACAAACGCAAAAGGTCATGAGTTTTTTAAAATCCATGACCTAAAAACATAATATCAATATAGTTACCGTAAATGTCAAGAATATGAAATAGATACAACATTTAGAGAAGCATAATAAACACGATCAAATAAAAAAGAAACAAGTAGGAACGGCTACAGTCAAGCTTTGACTGTACTGAGGTCGTGGATCTTAAGTGTACATGCGGAAGTTAGAGCATAAAAGAAGACATTCTTGAAACGCAGTGTTTAATAATGTTAGAAAATTATGAAAATTATAATAATTATTGTGTAAAACATGTAAGAAAGCTACTGTCTAGTTTCCTCGACATGTGAGATACTCGTCACCCAATTTTACTGATTGGAAGAATGTTAAAGAGCGACCATCGACTGAGGGACAACCAGCTGTACAGGTGCAGGTGCACCCGATTTCACATTATAAAAGTAATTCGTTAATAACTTCTGTGTTTTTTGTCTGATTGTAACCAAATTTTCAAAAGATCATTAAGATGATGATTAGTATTGTGTGTGCCAAAACTGAACGTTCTGGCTTTAACATGATGCTTGGAAATCGTTTTTTCGATTTACAGGGGCGAAAGGAGGCGTGGCCAACATCTAAAATTAGCTTCGGCTGCCTACCAAGTGTTTACACTTTGCCTCTAAATTTCGTAGCTCTAGCTTTTAATGTTTCTGAGATCTCGATATTCATACAGACTCGGCTGTTGATGCTGATCAAGAATGTATATGGTTTATGGGGTCGCAGACGCCTCCTTCTGCTTGTTACGCACATTAGGACAAACGCAAAAGGTCATGAGTTTTTTAAAATCCATGACCTAAAAAACATAATATCAATATAGTTACCGTAAATGTCAAGAATATGAAATAGATACAACATTTAGAGAAGCATAATAAACACGATCAAATAAAAAAGAAACAAGTGGGAACGGCTACAGTCAAGCTTTGACTCTACGAGGTCGTAGATCTTAAGTGTACATGCGGAAGTTAAAGAATAAAAGAAGACATTCTTGAAACGCAGTGTTTAATAATGTTAGAAAATTATGAAAATTATAATAATTATTGTGTAAAACATGTAAGAAAGCTACTGTCTAGTTTCCTCGACTGTGAGATACTCGTCACCCAATTTTACTGAATGGAAGAATGTTAAAGAGCGACCATCGACTGAGGGACAACCAGCTGTACAGGTGCAGGTACACCCGATTTCACATTATAAAAGTAGTTCGTTAATAACTTCTGTGTTTTTTGCCCGCCTTAACCAAAGTTTAGAGATATTAAGATGATGATTATTGTGCCGACCGAAAATGTATGTAACAGGCATTAAGAAAGCATCTCCGACCCCATAAAGTATATATATTCTTGATCAGCGTCAACAGCCGAGACGATATAGCCATGTCCGTCTGTCCGTCCGTCCGTCTGTCCGTCTGTCCAGTCTGTCCGTCTGTCCGTCCGTATGAACACCTCGATCTCAGAGACTATAAGAGATAGAGCAACACATTTTCGGGACAGTGTCGTCTTATTGTTGCTGACGCAGACCAAGTTTATGTTTTAGATTTTTGCCACGCCCCCTTCCGCCCCGTTAATCAAAAAAACAAATTCAAGCGTACTTTTAAACCTAAAATGTTCAAGTTTTTTAAACTCAATGACCAATCACCATCTTAATGATTTCCGAATGTCGAATTTGGTTACAATCGGATAAAAAACACAGAAGTTATTAAGAAATTACTTTATAAGGCGTTACCAGTGCAACGGCTAGTGCTGCCTAGTTAGTTGTTGTGACACTTAAGTGATATAATAATGGTGTTCAATAAACCAACTAAAGTGCCACCAAGCTAATAATTTTAGAAAAATGAAAATTTTGATATATTATTTTGTAATTTAAGTAAGAAATATTTTTTAGTATTTTTTCAGTATATTTTGAAAAACTATAATATTTTGATTGGAAAATTGGGTGAAGAGGGGATCTCATCGACTGAGCAAACTCACTGTACAGTCAGTGCCCAATTTCACATTAAGTTTCGTTAAAATCTGTGTTTTTTGTCTGATTGTAACCAAATTTTCAGAGATCATTAAGATAATGATTAGTATTGTGTGTGCCAAAACTGAACGTTCTGGCTTTAACATGATGCTTGGAAATCGTTTTTTCGATTTACGGGGGCGAAGGGAGGCGTGGCCAACATCTAAAATTAGCCTCGGCTGCCTCCCAAGTCTTTACACGTTGTCTCTAAATTTCGTAGCTCTAGCTTTTATAGATTTCTGAGATCTCGATATTCATACAGACTCGGCTGTTGATGGTGATCAAGAATGTGTATGGTTTATGGGGTCGCAGACGCCTCCTTCTGCTTGTTACGCACATTAGGACAAACGCAAAAGGTCATGAGTTTTTTAAAATCCATGACCTAAAAACATAATATCAATATAGTTACCGTAAATGTCAAGAATATGAAATAGATACAACATTTAGAGAAGCATAATAAACACGATCAAATAAAAAAGAAACAAGTAGGAACGGCTACAGTCAAGCTTTGACTGTAGGAGGTCGTGGATCTTAAGTGTACATGCGGAAGTTAGAGCATAAAAGAAGACATTCTTGAAACGCAGTGTTTAATAATGTTAGAAAATTATGAAAATTATAATAATTATTGTGTAAAACATGTAAGAAAGCTACTGTCTAGTTTCCTCGACATATGAGATACTCGTCACCCAATTTTACTGATTGGAAGAATGTTAAAGAGCGACCATCGACTGAGGGACAACCAGCTGTACAGGTGCAGGTGCACCCGATTTCACATTATAAAAGTAATTCGTTAATAACTTCTGTGTTTTTTGTCTGATTGTAACCAAATTTTCAAAGATCATTAAGATGATGATTAGTATTGTGTGTGCCAAAACTGAACGTTCTGGCTTTAACATGATGCTTGGAAATCGTTTTTTTCGATTTACAGGGGCGAAAGGAGGCGTGGCCAACATCTAAAATTAGCTTCGGCTGCCTACCAAGTGTTTACACTTTGCCTCTAAATTTCGTAGCTCTAGCTTTTATAGTTTCTGAGATCTCGATATTCATACAGACTCGGCTGTTGATGCTGATCAAGAATGTATATGGTTTATGGGGTCGTAGACGCCTCCTTCTGCTTGTTACGCACATTAGGACAAACGCAAAAGGTCATGAGTTTTTTAAAATCCATGACCTGAAAACATTATATCAATATAGTTACCGTAAATGTCAAGAATATGAAATAGATACAACATTTAGAGAAGCTTAATAAACACGATCAAATAAAAAAGAAACAAGTGGGAACGGCTACAGTCAAGCTTTGACTCTACGAGGTCGTAGATCTTAAGTGTACATGCGGAAGTTAAAGAATAAAAGAAGACATTCTTGAAACGCAGTGATTAATAATGTTAGAAAATTATGAAAATTATAATAATTATTGTGTAAAACATGTAAGAAAGCTACTGTCTAGTTTCCTCGACTGTGAGATACTCGTCACCCAATTTTACTGAATGGAAGAATATTAAAGAGCGACCATCGACTGAGGGACAACCAGGTGTACAGGTGCAGGTGCACCCGATTTCACATTATAAAAGTAGTTCGTTAATACCTTCTGTGTTTTTTCCCGCCTACCCAAAGTTTAGAAAGATCATTAAGATGATGATTAGACCGAAAATGTATGTAACAGGCAGAAGGAAGCATCTCCGACTCCTTAAAGTATATATATTCTTGATCAGCGTCAACAGCCGAGACGATATAGCCATGTCCGTCTGTACCGTCTGTCCGTCCGTATGAACACCTAGATCTTAGAGACTATAAGAGATAGAGCGACAAATTTTCAGGACAGTATGTCTTATTATTGCACGCAGATCAAGTTTGTGTTTGATTTTTGGTCCACGCCCCCTCCCGCCCCTGTAAATCGAAATAAAAACGATTTGTCACGTCGTTTTAAACCTAGAACGTTCAATTTGGTAAACATAATACTAATCACCATCTTAATGATCGCTGTCAAGAATTTGGTGACAATCAGATTAAAAACTCAGAAAGTTAATAAGATATTACAAATAAAAAGACACAACGTGCAACTGCTAGTTCTGCCAAGCTTTGTTGCTATGACACTCCGCGACATAATAATGGTGTTCAATAAACCAACTAAAGAGCCGCCAAGCTAAAATTATAAACTTCTAAAACAAGAAGAAAATTTTTATATATTTTTTTCGTATTTTAGTATATTTTTTTTTAGTATTTTTCAGTATATTTTAAAGAGCGACTATTATATAAGTGATAATATTTTGATGGTAAAATTGGGTGGCGGGTATCTCATAGTAGAGAAAGTCGACTGTAACTATCTTACTGTGTTTTTGTCTGATTGTAACCAAATTTTCAGAGATCATTAAGATGATGATTAGTATTGTGTGTGCCAAAACTGAACGTTCTGGTTTTAACATGATGCTTGGAAATATTTTTCGATTTACAGAGGCGAAGGGAGGCGTGGGCAACATCTAAAATTAGCTTCGGCTGCCTCCCAAGTTTCTACACGTTGCCTCTAAATTTCGTAGCTCTAGCTTTTATAGTTTCTGAGATTTCGATATTCATACAGAATCGGCTGTTGATGGTGATCAAGAATGTGTATGGTTTATGGGGTCGCAGACGCCTCCTTCTGCTTGTTACGCACATTAGGACAAACGCAAAAGGTCATGAGTTTTTTAAAATCCATGACCTAAAAACATAATATCAATATAGTTACCGTAAATGTCAAGAATATGAAATAGATACAACATTTAGAGAAGCATAATAAACACGATCAAATAAAAAAGAAACAAGTAGGAACGGCTACAGTCAAGCTTTGACTGTACTAGGTCGTGGATCTTAAGTGTACATGCGGAAGTTAGAGCATAAAAGAAGACATTCTTGAAACGCAGTGTTTAATAATGTTAGAAAATTATGAAAATTATAATAATTATTGTGTAAAACATGTAAGAAAGCTACTGTCTAGTTTCCTCGACATATGAGATACTCGTCACCCAATTTTACTGATTGGAAGAATGTTAAAGAGCGACCATCGACTGAGGGACAACCAGCTGTACAGGTGCAGGTGCACCCGATTTCACATTATAAAAGTAATTCGTTAATAACTTCTGTGTTTTTTGTCTGATTGTAACCAAATTTTCAAAAGATCATTAAGATGATGATTAGTATTGTGTGTGCCAAAACTGAACGTTCTGGCTTTAACATGATGCTTGGAAATCGTTTTTTCGATTTACAGGGGGCGAAAGGAGGCGTGGCCAACATCTAAAATTAGCTTCGGCTGCCTACCAAGTGTTTACACTTTGCCTCTAAATTTCGTAGCTCTAGCTTTCAATGTTTCTGAGATCTCGATATTCATACAGACTCGGCTGTTGATGCTGATCAAGAATGTATATGGTTTATGGGGTCGCAGACGCCTCCTTCTGCTTGTTACGCACATTAGGACAAACGCAAAAGGTCATGAGTTTTTTAAAATCCATGACCTAAAAACATAATATCAATATAGTTACCGTAAATGTCAAGAATATGAAATAGATACAACATTTAGAGAAGCATAATAAACACGATCAAATAAAAAAGAAACAAGTGGGAACGGCTACAGTCAAGCTTTGACTCTACGAGGTCGTAGATCTTAAGTGTACATGCGGAAGTTAAAGAATAAAAGAAGACATTCTTGAAACGCAGTGTTTAATAATGTTAGAAAATTATGAAAATTATAATAATTATTGTGTAAAACATGTAAGAAAGCTACTGTCTAGTTTCCTCGACTGTGAGATACTCGTCACCCAATTTTACTGAATGGAAGAATGTTAAAGAGCGACCATCGACTGAGGGACAACCAGGTGTACAGGTGCAGGTACACCCGATTTCACATTATAAAAGTAGTTCGTTAATACCTTCTGTGTTTATACCCGCCTACCCAAAGGGTAGAAGGGTATTAGTCTTTGTGCCAACCGAAAATGTATGTAACAGGCAGAAGAAAGCATCTCCGACCCCATAAAGTATATATATTCTTGATCAGCGTCAACAGCCGAGACGATATAGCCATGTCCGTCTGTCCGTCCGTCCGTCTGTCCGTCTGTCCGTCCGTATGAACACCTAGATCTCAGAGACTATAAGAGATAGAGCAACAAATTTTTCGGGACAGTGTGTCTTATTGTTGCACGCAGACCAAGTTTGTTTTAGATTTTGCCACGCCCCCTTCCGCCCCCGTAAATCAAAAAAACAAATTTCAAGCGTAATTTTAAACCTAGAATGTTCAATTTTGGTACGCACAATACCAATCACCATCTTAATGATTTCTGCGAATTTGGTTACAATCGGATAAAAAACACAGAAGTTACTAAGAAATTACTTTTATAAGGCGTTACCACGTGCAACGGCTAGTGCTGCCTAGTTAGTTGCTATGACACTCCGCGATATAATAATGGTGTTCAATAAACCAACTAAAGTGCCACCAAGCTAATAATTTTGAACAAAGAAAATTTTGATATATTATTTTTGGTATTTTTAAGTATATTTTTTTTAGTATTTTTTCAGTATATTTTGAAAAATATAATATTTTGATTGTAAAATTGGGTGGCGGGTAGCTCACAGTCGAGCAAACTCGACTGTAGCTTTCTTACTTGTTTTTGTCTGATTGTAACCAAATTTTCAGAGATCATTAAGATAATGATTAGTATTGTGTGTGCCAAAACTGAACGTTCTGGCTTTCACATGATGCTTGGAAATCGTTTTTTTCGATTTACATGGGCGAAGGGAGGCGTGGCCAACATCTAAAATTAGCCTCGGCTGCCTCCCAAGTCTTTACACGTTGTCTCTAAATTTCGTAGCTCTAGCTTTTATAATTTCTGAGATCTCGATATTCATACAGACTCGGCTGTTGATGGTGATCAAGAATGTGTATGGTTTATGGGGTCGCAGACGCCTCCTTCTGCTTGTTACGCACATTAGGACAAACGCAAAAGGTCATGAGTTTTTAAAATCCATGACCTAAAAACATAATATCAATATAGTTACCGTAAATGTCAAGAATATGAAATAGATACAACATTTAGAGAAGCATAATAAACACGATCAAATAAAAAAGAAACAAGTAGGAACGGCTACAGTCAAGCTTTGACTGTAGGAGGTCGTGGATCTTAAGTGTACATGCGGAAGTTAGAGCATAAAAGAAGACATTCTTGAAACGCAGTGTTTAATAATGTTAGAAAATTATGAAAATTATAATAATTATTGTGTAAAACATGTAAGAAAGCTACTGTCTAGTTTCCTCGACATATGAGATACTCGTCACCCAATTTTACTGATTGGAAGAATGTTAAAGAGCGACCATCGACTGAGGGACAACCAGCTGTACAGGTGCAGGTGCACCCGATTTCACATTATAAAAGTAATTCGTTAATAACTTCTGTGTTTTTTGTCTGATTGTAACCAAATTTTCAAAGATCATTAAGATGATGATTAGTATTGTGTGTGCCAAAACTGAACGTTCTGGCTTTAACATGATGCTTGGAAATCGTTTTTCGATTTACAGGGGCGAAAGGAGGCGTGGCCAACATCTAAAATTAGCTTCGGCTGCCTACCAAGTGTTTACACTTTGCCTCTAAATTTCGTAGCTCTAGCTTTTATAGTTTCTGAGATCTCGATATTCATACAGACTCGGCTGTTGATGCTGATCAAGAATGTATATGGTTTATGGGGTCGTAGACGCCTCCTTCTGCTTGTTACGCACATTAGGACAAACGCAAAAGGTCATGAGTTTTTAAAATCCATGACCTGAAAACATTATATCAATATAGTTACCGTAAATGTCAAAAATATGAAATAGATACAACATTTAGAGAAGCATAATAAACACGATCAAATAAAAAAGAAACAAGTGGGAACGGCTACAGTCAAGCTTTGACTCTACGAGGTCGTAGATCTTAAGTGTACATGCGGAAGTTAGAGCATAAAAGAAGACGTTCTTGAAACGCAGTGTTTAATAATGTTAGAAAATTATGAAAATTATAATAATTATTGTGTAAAACATGTAAGAAAGCTAACGTCTAGTTTCCTCGACTGTGAGATACTCGTCACCCAATTTTACTGATTGGAAGAATGTTAAAGAGCGACCATCGACTGAGGTACAACCAGCTGTACAGGTGCAGGTACACCCGATTTCACATTATAAAAGTAGTTCGTTAATACCTTCTGTGTTTTTTGTCTGATTGTAACCAAATTTTCATAGATCATTAAGATGGTGATTAGTATTGTGTGTGCCAAAACTGAACGTTCTGGCTTTAACATGATGCTTGGAAATCGTTTTTTCGATTTACAGGGCCGAAGGGAGGCGTAGCCATCATCTAAAATTAGCTTCAGCTGCCTCCCAAGTTTTTACACGTTGTCTCTAGATTTCGTAGCTCTAGCTTTTATAGTTTCTGAGATCTCGATATTCATACAAACTCGGCTGTTGATGCTGATCAAGAATGTATATGGTTTATGGGGTCGCAGACGCCTCCTTCTGCTTGTTACGCACATTAGGAAAAACGCAAAAGGTCATAAGTTTTTTAAAATCCATGACCTAAAAACATAATATCAATATAGTTACCGTAAATGTCAAGAATATGAAATAGATACAACATTTAGAGAAGCATAATAAACACGATCAAATAAAAAAGAAACAAGTAGGAACGGCTACAGTCAAGCTTTGACTGTAGGAGGTCGTGGATCTTAAGTGTACATGCGGAAGTTAGAGCATAAAAGAAGACATTCTTGAAACGCAGTGATTAATAATGTTAGAAAATTATGAAAATTATAATAATTATTGTGTAAAACATGTAAGAAAGCTACTGTCTAGTTTCCTCGACTGTGAGATACTCGTCACCCAATTTTACTGAATGGAAGAATATTAAAGAGCGACCATCGACTGAGGGACAACCAGGTGTACAGGTGCAGGTACACCCGATTTCACATTATAAAAGTAGTTCGTTAATACCTTCTGTGTTTATACCCGCCTACCCAAAGGGTAGAATGGTATTATGGCTTTGTGCCGACCGAAAATGTATGTAACAGGCAGAAGGAAGCATCTCCGACTCCATAAAGTATATATATTCTTGATCAGCGTCAACAGCCGAGACGATATAGCCATGTCCGTCTGTCCGTCTGTCCGTCCGTATGAACACCTAGATCTTAGAGACTATAAGAGATAGAGCGACAAATTTTTAGCGACAGTATGTCTTATTATTGCACGCAGATCAAGTTTGTTTTTGATTTTGGCCACGCCCCCTCCCGCCCCTGTAAATCGAATAAAACCGATTTTCAAGCGTCGTTTTAAACCTAGAACGTTCAATTTTGGTACGCACAATACTAATCACCATCTTAATGATCGCTGCGAATTTGGTTACAATCAGATTAAAAACACAGAAGTTATTAAGATATTACTTTTATAAGGCGTTACCACGTGCAACGGCTAGTGCTGCCTAGTTAGTTGCTATGACACTCCGCGATATAATAATGGTGTTCAATAAACCAACTAAAGTGCCACCAAGCTAATAATTTTGAACAAAGAAAATTTTGATATATTATTTTGGTATTTTTAAGTATATTTTTTTAGTATTTTTTCAGTATATTTTGAAAAATATAATATTTTGATTGTAAAATTGGGTGGCGGGTATCTCACAGTCGAGCAAACTCGACTGTAGCTTTCTTACTTGTTTTTGTCTGATTGTAACCAAATTTTCAGAGATCATTAAGATAATGATTAGTATTGTGTGTGCCAAAACTGAACGTTCTGGCTTTAACATGATGCTTGGAAATCGTTTTTTTCGATTTACATGGGCGAAGGGAGGCGTGGCCAACATCTAAAATTAGCCTCGGCTGCCTCCCAAGTCTTTACACGTTGTCTCTAAATTTCGTAGCTCTAGCTTTTATAATTTCTGAGATCTCGATATTCATACAGACTCGGCTGTTGATGGTGATCAAGAATGTGTATGGTTTATGGGGTCGCAGACGCCTCCTTCTGCTTGTTACGCACATTAGGACAAACGCAAAAGGTCATGAGTTTTTTAAAATCCATGACCTAAAAACATAATATCAATATAGTTACCGTAAATGTCAAGAATATGAAATAGATACAACATTTAGAGAAGCATAATAAACACGATCAAATAAAAAAGAAACAAGTAGGAACGGCTACAGTCAAGCTTTGACTGTAGGAGGTCGTGGATCTTAAGTGTACATGCGGAAGTTAGAGCATAAAAGAAGACATTCTTGAAACGCAGTGTTTAATAATGTTAGAAAATTATGAAAATTATAATAATTATTGTGTAAAACATGTAAGAAAGCTACTGTCTAGTTTCCTCGACATATGAGATACTCGTCACCCAATTTTACTGATTGGAAGAATGTTAAAGAGCGACCATCGACTGAGGGACAACCAGCTGTACAGGTGCAGGTGCACCCGATTTCACATTATAAAAGTAATTCGTTAATAACTTCTGTGTTTTTTGTCTGATTGTAACCAAATTTTCAAAGATCATTAAGATGATGATTAGTATTGTGTGTGCCAAAACTGAACGTTCTGGCTTTAACATGATGCTTGGAAATCGTTTTTTTCGATTTACAGGGGCGAAAGGAGGCGTGGCCAACATCTAAAATTAGCTTCGGCTGCCTACCAAGTGTTTACACTTTGCCTCTAAATTTCGTAGCTCTAGCTTTTATAGTTTCTGAGATCTCGATATTCATACAGACTCGGCTGTTGATGCTGATCAAGAATGTATATGGTTTATGGGGTCGTAGACGCCTCCTTCTGCTTGTTACGCACATTAGGACAAACGCAAAAGGTCATGAGTTTTTTAAAATCCATGACCTGAAAACATTATATCAATATAGTTACCGTAAATGTCAAGAATATGAAATAGAAACAACATTTAGAGAAGCATAATAAACACGATCAAATAAAAAAGAAACAAGTGGGAACGGCTACAGTCAAGCTTTGACTCTACGAGGTCGTAGATCTTAAGTGTACATGCGGAAGTTAAAGAATAAAAGAAGACATTCTTGAAACGCAGTGATTAATAATGTTAGAAAATTATGAAAATTATAATAATTATTGTGTAAAACATGTAAGAAAGCTACTGTCTAGTTTCCTCGACTGTGAGATACTCGTCACCCAATTTTACTGAATGGAAGAATATTAAAGAGCGACCATCGACTGAGGGACAACCAGGTGTACAGGTGCAGGTACACCCGATTTCACATTATAAAAGTAGTTCGTTAATACCTTCTGTGTTTATACCCGCCTACCCAAAGGGTAGAATGGTATTATGGCTTTGTGCCGACCGAAAATGTATGTAACAGGCAGAAGGAAGCATCTCCGACCCCATAAAGTATATATATTCTTGATCAGCGTCAACAGCCGAGACGATATAGCCATGTCCGTCTGTCCGTCTGTCCGTCCGTATGAACACCTAGATCTTAGAGACTATAAGAGATAGAGCGACAAATTTTTAGCGACAGTATGTCTTATTATTGCACGCAGATCAAGTTTGTTTTTGATTTTGGCCACGCCCCCTCCCGCCCCTGTAAATCGAATAAAACCGATTTTCAAGCGTCGTTTTAAACCTAGAACGTTCAATTTTGGTACGCACAATACTAATCACCATCTTAATGATCGCTGCGAATTTGGTTACAATCAGATTAAAAACACAGAAGTTATTAAGATATTACTTTTATAAGGCGTTACCACGTGCAACTGCTAGTTCTGCCTAGCTAGTTGCTATGACACTCCGCGACATAATAATGGTGTTCAATAAACCAACTAAAGAGCCGCCAAGCTAATAACTTCTAACAAAGAAAATTTTTATATATTATTTTGGTATTTTAGTATATTTTTTTTTTAAGTATTTTTTCAGTATATTTTTACACTATTATATAAATATAATATTTTGATGGTAAAATTGGGTGGCGGATATCTCATAGTCGAGCAAACTCGACTGTAGCTTTCTTACTTGTTTTTGTCTGATTGTAACCAAATTTTCAGAGATCATTAAGATGATGATTAGTATTGTGTGTGCCAAAACTGAACGTTCTGGTTTTAACATGATGCTTGGAAATATTTTTTTCGATTTACAGAGGCGAAGGAGGCGTGGCTAACATCTAAAATTAGCTTCGGCTGCCTCCCAAGTTTCTACACGTTGCCTCTAAATTTCGTAGCTCTAGCTTTTATAGTTTCTGAGATTTCGATATTCATACAGAATCGGCTGTTGATGGTGATCAAGAATGTGTATGGTTTATGGGGTCGCAGACGCCTCCTTCTGCTTGTTACGCACATTAGGACAAACGCAAAAGGTCATGAGTTTTTTAAAATCCATGACCTAAAAAACATAATATCAATATAGTTACCGTAAATGTCAAGAATATGAAATAGATACAACATTTAGAGAAGCATAATAAACACGATCAAATAAAAAAGAAACAAGTAGGAACGGCTACAGTCAAGCTTTGACTGTACTAGGTCGTGGATCTTAAGTGTACATGCGGAAGTTAGAGCATAAAAGAAGACATTCTTGAAACGCAGTGTTTAATAATGTTAGAAAATTATGAAAATTATAATAATTATTGTGTAAAACATGTAAGAAAGCTACTGTCTAGTTTCCTCGACATATGAGATACTCGTCACCCAATTTTACTGATTGGAAGAATGTTAAAGAGCGACCATCGACTGAGGGACAACCAGGTGTACAGGTGCAGGTACACCCGATTTCACATTATAAAAGTAGTTCGTTAATACCTTCTGTGTTTATACCCGCCTACCCAAAGGGTAGAAGGGTATTATGGCTTTGTGCCGACCGAAAATGTATGTAACAGGCAGAAGAAAGCATCTCCGACCCCATAAAGTATATATATTCTTGATCAGCGTCAACAGCCGAGACGATATAGCCATGTCCGTCTGTCCGTCCGTCCGTCTGTCCGTCTGTCCGTCCGTATGAACACCTAGATCTCAGAGACTATAAGAGATAGAGCAACAAATTTTTCGGGACACTGTGTCTTATTGTTGCACGCAGACCAAGTTTGTTTTAGATTTTTGCCAGGCCCATTCCGCCCCCGTAAATCAAAAAAAACAAATTTCAAGCGTAATTTTAAACCTAGAATGTTCAATTTTGGTACGCACAATACCAATCACCATCTTAATGATTTCTGCGAATTTGGTTATAATCGGATAAAAAACACAGAAGTTACTAAGAAATTACTTTTATAAGGCGTTACCACGTGCAACGGCTAGTGCTGCCTAGTTAGTTGCTATGACACTCCGCGATATAATAATGGTGTTCAATAAACCAACTAAAGTGCCACCAAGCTAATAATTTCGAACAAAGAAAATTTTGATATATTATTTTGGTATTTTTTAGTATTTTTTCAGTATATTTTGAATAATATAATATTTTGATTGTAAAATTGGGTGGCGGGTATCTCACAGTCGAGCAAACTCGACTGTAGCTTTCTTACTTGTTTTTGTCTGATTGTAACCAAATTTTCAGAGATCATTAAGATAATGATTAGTATTGTGTGTGCCAAAACTGAACGTTCTGGCTTTAACATGATGCTTGGAAATCGTTTTTTCGATTTACATGGGCGAAGGGAGGCGTGGCCAACATCTAAAATTAGCCTCGGCTGCCTCCCAAGTCTTTACACGTTGTCTCTAAATTTCGTAGCTCTAGCTTTTATAATTTCTGAGATCTCGATATTCATACAGACTCGGCTGTTGATGGTGATCAAGAATGTGTATGGTTTATGGGGTCGCAGACGCCTCCTTCTGCTTGTTACGCACATTAGGACAAACGCAAAAGGTCATGAGTTTTTAAAATCCATGACCTAAAAACATAATATCAATATAGTTACCGTAAATGTCAAGAATATGAAATAGATACAACATTTAGAGAAGCATAATAAACACGATCAAATAAAAAAGAAACAAGTAGGAACAGCTACAGTCAAGCTTTGACTGTACTAGGTCGTGGATCTTAAGTGTACATGCGAAAGTTAGAGCATAAAAGAAGACATTCTTGAAACGCAGTGTTTAATAATGCTAGAAAATTATGAAAATTATAATAATTATTGTGTAAAACATGTAAGAAAGCTACTGTCTAGTTTCCTCGACATATGAGATACTCGTCACCCAATTTTACTGATTGGAAGAATGTTAAAGAGCGACCATCGACTGAGGGACAACCAGGTGTACAGGTGCAGGTACACCCGATTTCACATTATAAAAGTAGTTCGTTAATACCTTCTGTGTTTATACCCGCCTACCCAAACGGTAGAAGGGTATTATGGCTTTGTGCCTACCGAAAATGTATGTAACAGGCAGAAGAAAGCATCTCCGACCCCATAAAGTATATATATTCTTGATCAGCGTCAACAGCCGAGACGATATAGCCATGTCCGTCTGTCCGTCCGTCCGTCTGTCCGTCTGTCCGTCCGTATGAACACCTAGATCTCAGAGACTATAAGAGATAGAGCAACAAATTTTTCGGGACAGTGTGTCTTATTGTTGCACGCAGACCAAGTTTGTTTTAGATTTTTGCCAGGCCCATTCCGCCCCCGTAAATCAAAAAAACAAATTTCAAGCGTAATTTTAAACCTAGAATGTTCAATTTTGGTACGCACAATACCAATCACCATCTTAATGATTTCTGCGAATTTGGTTACAATCGGATAAAAAACACAGAAGTTATTAAGAAATTACTTTTATAAGGCGTTACCACGTGCAACGGCTAGTGCTGCCTAGTTAGTTGCTATGACACTCCGCGATATAATAATGGTGTTCAATAAACCAACTAAAGTGCCACCAAGCTAATAATTTCGAACAAAGAAAATTTTGATATATTATTTTGGTATTTTTAGTATATTTTTTAGTATTTGTTCAGTATATTTTGAAAAATATAATATTTTGATTGTAAAATTGGGTGGCGGGTATCTCACAGTCGAGCAAACTCGACTGTAGCTTTCTTACTTGTTTTTGTCTGATTGTAACCAAATTTTCAGAGATCATTAAGATAATGATTAGTATTGTGTGTGCCAAAACTGAACGTTCTGGCTTTAACATGATGCTTGGAAATCGTTTTTTCGATTTACGGGGGCGAAGGAGGCGTGGCCAACATCTAAAATTAGCCTCGGCTGCCTCCCAAGTCTTTACACGTTGTCTCTAAATTTCGTAGCTCTAGCTTTTATAATTTCTGAGATCTCGATATTCATACAGACTCGGCTGTTGATGGTGATCAAGAATGTGTATGGTTTATGGGGTCGCAGACGCCTCCTTCTGCTTGTTACGCACATTAGGACAAACGCAAAAGGTCATGAGTTTTTTAAAATCCATGACCTAAAAACATAATATCAATATAGTTACCGTAAATGTCAAGAATATGAAATAGATACAACATTTAGAGAAGCATAATAAACACGATCAAATAAAAAAGAAACAAGTAGGAACAGCTACAGTCAAGCTTTGACTGTACTAGGTCGTGGATCTTAAGTGTACATGCGGAAGTTAGAGCATAAAAGAAGACATTCTTGAAACGCAGTGTTTAATAATGCTAGAAAATTATGAAAATTATAATAATTATTGTGTAAAACATGTAAGAAAGCTACTGTCTAGTTTCCTCGACATATGAGATACTCGTCACCCAATTTTACTGATTGGAAGAATGTTAAAGAGCGACCATCGACTGAGGGACAACCAGGTGTACAGGTGCAGGTACACCCGATTTCACATTATAAAAGTAGTTCGTTAATACCTTCTGTGTTTATACCCGCCTACCCAAAGGGTAGAAGGGTATTATGGCTCTGTGCCGACCGAAAATGTATGTAACAGGCAGAAGAAAGCATCTCCGACCCCATAAAGTATATATATTCTTGATCAGCGTCAACAGCCGAGACGATATAGCCATGTCCGTCTGTCCGTCCGTCCGTCTGTCCGTCTGTCCGTCTGTCCGTCCGTATGAACACCTAGATCTCAGAGACTATAAGAGATAGAGCAACAAATTTTCGGGACAGTGTGTCTTATTGTTGCACGCAGACCAAGTTTGTTTTAGATTTTTGCCAGGCCCATTCCGCCCCCGTAAATCAAAAAAACAAATTTCAAGCGTAATTTTAAACCTAGAATGTTTAATTTTGGTACGCACAATACCAATCACCATCTTAATGATTTCTGCGAATTTGGATACAATCGGATAAAAAACACAGAAGTTATTAAGAAATTACTTTTATAAGGCGTTACCACGTGCAACGGCTAGTGCTGCCTAGTTAGTTGCTATGACACTCCGCGATATAATAATGGTGTTCAATAAACCAACTAAAGTGCCACCAAGCTAATAATTTCGAACAAAGAAAATTTTGATATATTATTTTGGTATTTTTTAGTATATTTTTTAGTATTTGTTCAGTATATTTTGAAAAATATAATATTTTGATTGTAAAATTGGGTGGCGGGTATCTCACAGTCGAGCAAACTCGACTGTAGCTTTCTTACTTGTTTTTGTCTGATTGTAACCAAATTTTCAGAGATCATTAAGATAATGATTAGTATTGTGTGTGCCAAAACTGAACGTTCTGGCTTTAACATGATGCTTGGAAATCGTTTTTCGATTTACATGGGCGAAGGAGGCGTGGCCAACATCTAAAATTAGCCTCGGCTGCCTCCCAAGTCTTTACACGTTGTCTCTAAATTTCGTAGCTCTAGCTTTTATAATTTCTGAGATCTCGATATTCATACAGACTCGGCTGTTGATGGTGATCAAGAATGTGTATGGTTTATGGGGTCGCAGACGCCTCCTTCTGCTTGTTACGCACATTAGGACAAACGCAAAAGGTCATGAGTTTTTAAAATCCATGACCTAAAAACATAATATCAATATAGTTACCGTAAATGTCAAGAATATGAAATAGATACAACATTTAGAGAAGCATAATAAACACGATCAAATAAAAAAGAAACAAATAGGAACGGCTACAGTCAAGCTTTGACTGTAGGAGGTCGTGGATCTTAAGTGTACATGCGGAAGTTAGAGCATAAAAGAAGACATTCTTGAAACGCAGTGTTTAATAATGTTAGAAAATTATGAAAATTATAATAATTATTGTGTAAAACATGTAAGAAAGCTACCGTCTAGTTTCCTCGACTGTGAGATACTCGTCACCCAATTTTACTGATTGGAAGAATGTTAAAGAGCGACCATCGACTGAGGGACAACCAGCTGTACAGGTGCAGGTACACCCGATTTCACATTATAAAAGTAGTTCGTTAATACCTTCTGTGTTTTTTGTCTGATTGTAACCAAATTTTCAGAGATCATTAAGATGATGATTAGTATTGTGTGTGCCAAAACTGAACGTTCTGGCTTTAACATGATGCTTGGAAATCGTTTTTTTCGATTTACAGGGGCGAAGGGAGGCGTGGCCAACATCTAAAATTAGCCTCGGCTGCCTCCCAAGTTTCTACACGTTGCCTCTAAATTTCGTAGCTCTAGCTTTTATAGTTTCTGAGATCTCGATATTCATACAGACTCGGCTGTTGATGCTGATCAAGAATGTATATGGTTTATGGGGTCGCATACGCCTCCTTCTGCTTGTTACGCACATTAGGACAAACGCAAAAGGTCATGAGTTTTTAAAATCCATGACCTAAAAACATAATATCAATATAGTTACCGTAAATGTCAAGAATATGAAATAGATACAACATTTAGAGAAGCATAATAAACACGATCAAATAAAAAAGAAACAAATAGGAACGGCTACAGTCAAGCTTTGACTGTAGGAGGTCGTGGATCTTAAGTGTACATGCGGAAGTTAGAGCATAAAAGAAGACATTCTTGAAACGCAGTGTTTAATAATGTTAGAAAATTATGAAAATTATAATAATTATTGTGTAAAACAAGTAAAAAAGCTACTGTCTAGTTTCCTCGACTTTGAGATACTCGTCACCCAATTTTACTGAATGGAAGAATGTTAAAGAGCGACCATCGACTGAGGGACATCCAGGTGTACAGGTGCAGGTACACCCGATTTCACATTATAAAAGTAGTTCGTTAATACCTTCTGTGTTTTTTGTCTGATTGTAACCAAATTTTCAGAAATCATTAAAATGATGATTAGTATTGTGTGTGCCAAAACTGAACGTTCTGGCTTTAACATGATGCTTGGAAATCGTTTTTCGATTTACGGAGGCAAAGGGAGGCGTGCCAACATCTAAAATTGGCCTCGGTTGCCTCCCAAGCTTTTACACGTTGCCTCTAAATTTCGTAGCTCTAGCTTTTATAGTTTCTGAGATCTCGATATTCATACAGACTCGGCTGTTGATGCTGATCAAGAATGTATATGGTTTATGGGGTCGCAGACGCCTCCTTCTGCTTGTTACGCACATTAGGACAAACGCAAAAGGTCATGAGTTTTTTTACAATCTATGACCTAAAAACATAATATCAATATAGTTACCGTAAATGTCAAGAATATGAAATAGATACAACATTTAGAGAAGCATAATAAACACGATTAAATAAAAAAGAAACAAATAGGAACGGCTACAGTCAAGCTTTGACTGTACGAGGTCGTGGATCTTAAGTGTACATGCGGAAGTTAGAGCATAAAAGCAGACGTTCTTGAAACGCAGTGATTAATAATGTTAGAAAATTATGAAAATTATAATAATTATTGTGTAAAACATGTAAGAAAGCTACCGTCTAGTTTCCTCGACTGTGAGATACTCGTCACCCAATTTTACTGATTGGAAGAATGTTAAAGAGCGACCATCGACTGAGGGACAACCAGCTGTACAGATGCAGGTGCACCCGATTTCACATTATAAAAGTAGTTTGTTAATACCTTCTGTGTTTTTTGTCTGATTGTAACCAAATTATCAGAGATCATTAAGATGATGATTAGTATTGTGTGTGCCAAAACTGAACGTTCTGGCTTTAACATGATGCTTGGAAATCGTTTTTTTCGATTTACAGGGGTGAAGGGAGGCGTGGCCAACATCTAAAATTAGCTTCGGCTGCCTCCCAAGTTTTTACACGTTGCCTCTAAATTTCGTAGCTCTAGCTTTTATAGTTTCTGAGATCTCGATATTCATACAGACTCCAAAACTGAACGTTCTGGCTTTAACATGATGCTTGGAAATCGTTTTTTCGATTTACGGGGGCGAAGGAGGCGTGGCCAACATCTAAAATTAGCCTCGACTGCCTCCTAAGTTTTTACACGTTGTCTCTAAATTTCGTAGCCTTAGCTTTTATAGTTTCTGAGATCTCGATATTCATACAGACGCGGCTGTTGATGCTGATCAAGAATGTATATGGTTTATGGGGTCGCAGACGCCTCCTTCTGCTTGTTACGCACATTAGGACAAACGCAAAAGGTCATGAGTTTTTTAAAATCCATGACCTAAAAACATAATATCAATATAGTTACCGTAAATGTCAAGAATATGAAATAGATACAACATTTAGAGAAGCATAATAAACACGATCAAATTAAAAAGAAACAAGTAGGATCGGCTACAGTCAAGCTTTGACTTTACGAGGTCGTGGATCTTAAGTGTACATGCGGAAGTTAGAGCATAAAAGAAGACATTCTTGAAACGCAGTGTTTAATAATGTTAGAAAATTATGAAAATTATAATAATTATTGTGTAAAACATGTAAGAAAGCTACTGTCTAGTTTCCTCGACTGTGAGATACTCGTCACCCAATTTTACTGATTGGAAGAATGTTAAAGAGCGACCATCGACTGAGGGACAACCAGCTGTACAGATGCAGGTGCACCCGATTTCACATTATAAAAGTAGTTCGTTAATACCTTCTGTGTTTTTTGTCTGATTGTAACCAAATTTTCAGAGATCATTAAGATGATGATTAGTATTGTGTGTGCCAAAACTGAACGTTCTGGCTTTAACATGATGCTTGGAAATAGTTTTTTTCGATTTACAGGGGCGAAGGGAGGCGTGGCCAACATCTAAAATTAGCTTCGGCTGCCTCCCAAGTTTTTACACGTTGCCTTTTAAATTTCGTAGCTCTAGCTTTTATAGTTTCTGAGATCTCGATATTCATACAGATTCGGCTGTTGATGCTGATCAAGAATGTATATGGTTTATGGGGTCGCAGACGCCTCCTTCTGCTTGTTACGCACATTAGGACAAACGCAAAAGGTCATGAGTTTTTAAAATCCATGACCTAAAAACATAATATCAATATAGTTACCGTAAATGTCAAGAATATGAAATAGATACAACATTTAGAGAAGCATAATAAACACGATCAAATAAAAAAGAAACAAATAGGAACGGCTACAGTCAAGCTTTAACTGTAGGAGGTCGTGGATCTTAAGTGTACATGCGGAAGTATGAGCATAAAAGAAGACATTCTTGAAACGCAGTGTTTAATAATGTTAGAAAATTATGAAAATTATAGTAATTATTGTGTAAAACATGTAAGAAAGCTACCGTCTAGTTTCCTCGACTGTGAGATACTCGTCACTCAATTTTACTGAATGGAACAATGTTAAAGAGCAACCATCGACTGAGGGACAACCAGCTGTACAGGTGCGGGTACACCCGATTTCACATTATAAAAGTAGTTCGTTAATACCTTCTGTGTTTTTTGTCTGATTGTAACCAAATTTTCAGAGATCATTAAGATGATGATTAGTATTGTGTGAGCCGAAACTGAAGGTTCTGGCTTTAACATGATGCTTGGAAATCGTTTTTCGATTTACAGGGGCGAAGGGAGGCGTGGCCAACATCTAAAATTAGCTTCGGCTGCCTCCCAAGTTTTTACACGTTGCCTTTTAAATTTCGTAGCTCTAGCTTTTATAGTTTCTGAGATCTCGATATTCATACAGATTCGGCTGTTGATGCTGATCAAGAATGTATATGGTTTATGGGGTCGCAGACGCCTCCTTCCACTTGTTACGCACATTAGGACAAACGCAAAAAATCATGAGTTTTTTAAAATCCATGACCTAAAAACATAATATCAATATAGTTACCGTAAATGTCAAGAATATGAAATAGATACAACATTTAGAGAAGCATAATAAACACGATCAAATAAAAAAGAAACAAGTAGGAACGGCTACAGTCAAGCTTTGACTGTACGAGGTCGTGGATCTTAAGTGTACATGCGGAAGTTAGAGCATAAAAGAAGACATTCTTGAAACGCAGTGTTTAATAATGTTAGAAAATTATGAAAATTATAATAATTATTGTGTAAAACATGTAAGAAAGCTACTGTCTAGTTTCCTCGACTGTGAGATACTCGTCACCCAATTTTACTGATTGGAAGAATGTTAAAGAGCGACCATCGACTGAGGGACAACCAGCTGTACAGATGCAGGTGCACCCGATTTCACATTATAAAAGTAGTTTGTTAATACCTTCTGTGTTTTTTGTCTGATTGTAACCAAATTATCAGAGATCATTAAGATGATGATTAGTATTGTGTGTGCCAAAACTGAACGTTCTGGCTTTAACATGATGCTTGGAAATCGTTTTTTTCGATTTACAGGGGTGAAGGGAGGCGGGGCCAACATCTAAAATTAGCTTCGGCTGCCTCCCAAGTTTTTACACGTTGCCTCTAAATTTCGTAGCTCTAGCTTTTATAGTTTCTGAGATCTCGATATTCATACAGACTCCAAAACTGAACGTTCTGGCTTTAACATGATGCTTGGAAATCGTTTTTTTCGATTTACAGGGGCGAAGGGAGGCGTGGCCAACATCTAAAATTAGCCTCGACTGCCTCCCAAGTTTTTACACGTTGTCTCTAAATTTCGTAGCCTTAGCTTTTATAGTTTCTGAGATCTCGATATTCATACAGATTCGGCTGTTGATGCTGATCAAGAATGTATATGGTTTATGGGGTCGCAGACGCCTCCTTCTGCTTGTTACGCACATTAGGGCAAACCCAAAAGGTCATGAGTTTTTTAAAATCCATGACCTAAAAACATAATATCAATATAGTTACCGTAAATGTCAAGAATATGAAATAGATACAACATTTAGAGAAGCATAATAAACACGATCAAATAAAAAAGAAACAAGTAGGAACGGCTACAGTCAAGCTTTGACTGTACGAGGTCGTGGATCTTAAGTGTACATGCGGAAGTTAGAGCATAAAAGAAGACATTCTTGAAACGCAGTGTTTAATAATGTTAGAAAATTATGAAAATTATAATAATTATTGTGTAAAACATGTAAGAAAGCTACCGTCTAGTTTCCTCGACTGTGAGATACTCGTCACTCAATTTTACTGAATGGAAGAATGTTAAAGAGCAACCATCGACTGAGGGACAACCAGCTGTACAGGTGCGGGTACACCCGATTTCACATTATAAAAGTAGTTCGTTAATATCTTCTGTGTTTTTTGTCTGATTGTAACCAAATTTTCAAAGATCATTAAGATGATGATTAGTATTGTGTGAGCCAAAACTGAAGGTTCTGGCTTTAACATGATGCTTGGAAATCGTTTTTTCGATTTACAGGGGCGAAGGGAGGCGTGGCCAACATCTAAAATTAGCTTCGGCTGCCTCCCAAGTTTTTACACGTTGCCTTTTAAATTTCGTAGCTCTAGCTTTTATAGTTTCTGAGATCTCGATATTCATACAGATTCGGCTGTTGATGCTGATCAAGAATGTATATGGTTTATGGGGTCGCAGACGCCTCCTTCCACTTGTTACGCACATTAGGACAAACGCAAAAAGTCATGAGTTTTTTAAAATCCATGACCTAAAAACATAATATCAATATAGTTACCGTAAATGTCAAGAATATGAAATAGATACAACATTTAGAGAAGCATAATAAACACGATCAAATAAAAAAGAAACAAGTAGGAACGGCTACAGTCAAGCTTTGACTGTACGAGGTCGTGGATCTTAAGTGTACATGCGGAAGTTAGAGCATAAAAGAAGACATTCTTGAAACGCAGTGTTTAATAATGTTAGAAAATTATGAAAATTATAATAATTATTATGTAAAACATGTAAGAAAGCTACTGTCTAGTTTCCTCGACTGTGAGATACTCTTCACCCAATTTTACTGATTGGAAGAATGTTAAAGAGCGACCATCGACTGAGGGACAACCAGCTGTACAGGTGCAGATACACCCGATTTCACATTATAAAAGTAGTTCGTTAATACCTTCTGTGTTTTTTGTCTGATTGTAACCAAATTTTCAGAGATCGTTAAGATGATGATTAGTATTGTGTGTGCCAAAACTGAACGTTCTGGCTTTAACATGATGCTTGGAAATCGTTTTTTCGATTTACAGGGGCGAAGGGAGGCGTGGCCAACATCTAAAATTAGCTTCGGCTGCCTCCCAAGTTTTTACACGTTGCCTTTTAAATTTCGTAGCTCTAGCTTTTATAGTTTCTGAGATCTCGATATTCATACAGATTCGGCTGTTGATGCTGATCAAGAATGTATATGGTTTATGGGGTCGCAGACGCCTCCTTCCACTTGTTACGCACATTAGGACAAACGCAAAAAATCATGAGTTTTTTAAAATCCATGACCTAAAAACATAATATCAATATAGTTACCGTAAATGTCAAGAATATGAAATAGATACAACATTTAGAGAAGCATAATAAACACGATCAAATAAAAAAGAAACAAGTAGGAACGGCTACAGTCAAGCTTTGACTGTACGAGGTCGTGGATCTTAAGTGTACATGCGGAAGTTAGAGCATAAAAGAAGACATTCTTGAAACGCAGTGTTTAATAATGTTAGAAAATTATGAAAATTATAATAATTATTGTGTAAAACATGTAAGAAAGCTACTGTCTAGTTTCCTCGACTGTGAGATACTCGTCACCCAATTTTACTGATTGGAAGAATGTTAAAGAGCGACCATCGACTGAGGGACAACCAGCTGTACAGATGCAGGTGCACCCGATTTCACATTATAAAAGTAGTTCGTTAATACCTTCTGTGTTTTTTGTCTGATTGTAACCAAATTTTCAGAGATCATTAAGATGATGATTAGTATTGTGTGTGCCAAAACTGAACGTTCTGGCTTTAACATGATGCTTGGAAATCGTTTTTTTCGATTTACAGGGGTGAAGGGAGGCGTGACCAACATCTAAAATTAGCCTCGGCTGCCTCCCAAGTTCTTACACGTTGCCTCTAAATTTCGTAGCTCTATCTTTTATAGTTTCTGAGATCTCGATATTCATACAGACTCGGCTGTTGATGCTGATCAAGAATGTATATGGTTTATGGGGTCGCAGACGCCTCCTTCTGCTTGTTACGCACATTAGGACAAACGCAAAAGGTCATGAGTTTTTTAAAATCTATGACCTAAAAACATAATATCAATATAGTTACCGTAAATGTCAAGAATATGAAATAGATACAACATTTAGAGAAGCATAATAAACACGATCAAATAAAAAAGAAACAAGTAGGAACGGCTACAGTCAAGCTTTGACTGTACGAGGTCGTGGATCTTAAGTGTACATGCGGAAGTTAGAGCATAAAAGAAGACATTCTTGAAACGCAGTGTTTAATAATGTTAGAAAATTATGAAAATTATAATAATTATTGTGTAAAACATGTAAGAAAGCTAGTGTCTAGTTTCCTCGACTGTGAGATACTCGTCACCCAATTTTACTGAATGGAAGAATGTTAAAGAGCGACCATCAACTGAGAAACAACCAGCTGTACAGGTGCAGGTGCACCCGATTTCACATTATAAAAGTAGTTCGTTAATAACTTCTGTGTTTTTTGTCCGATTGTAACCAAATTTTCAGAGATCATTAAGATGATGATTAGTATTGTGTGTGCCAAAACTGAACGTTCTGGATTTAACATGATGCTCGGAAATCGTTTTTTCGATTTACGGGGGCGAAGGGAGGCGTGGCCAACATCTAAAATTAGCTTCGGCTGCCTCCCAAGGTTTTACACGTTGTCTCTAAATTTCGTAGCTCTAGCTTTTATATTTTCTGAGATCTCGATATTCATACAGACTCGGCTGTTGATGCTGATCAAGAATGTATATGGTTTATGGGGTCGCAGACGCCTCCTTCTGCTTGTTACGCACATTAGGACAAACGCAAAAGGTCATGAGTTTTTTAAAATCCATGACCTAAAAACACAATATCAATATAGTTACCGTAAATGTCAAGAATATGAAATAGATACAACATTTAGAGAAGCATAATAAACACGATCAAATAAAAAAGAAACAAGTTGGAACGGCAACAGTCAAGCTTTGACTGTACGAGGTCGTGGATCTTAAGTGTACATGCGAAAGTTAGAGCATAAAAGAAGACATTCTTGAAACGCAGTATTTAATAATGTTACAAAATTATGAAAATTATAATAATTATTGTGTAAAACATGTAAGAAAGCTAGTGTCTAGTTTCCTCGACTGTGAGATACTCGTCACCCAATTTTACTGAATGGAAGAATGTTAAAGAGCGACCATCAACTGAGAAACAACCAGCTGTACAGGTGCAGGTGCACCCGATTTCACATTATAAAAGTAGTTCGTTAATAACTTCTGTGTTTTTTGTCCGATTGTAACCAAATTTTCAGAGATCATTAAGATGATGATTAGTATTGTGTGTGCCAAAACTGAACGTTCTGGATTTAACATGATGCTCGGAAATCGTTTTTTCGATTTACGGGGGCGAAGGGAGGCGTGGCCAACATCTAAAATTAGCTTCGGCTGCCTCCCAAGGTTTTACACGTTGTCTCTAAATTTCGTAGCTCTAGCTTTTATATTTTCTGAGATCTCGATATTCATACAGACTCGGCTGTTGATGCTGATCAAGAATGTATATGGTTTATGGGGTCGCAGACGCCTCCTTCTGCTTGTTACGCACATTAGGACAAACGCAAAAGGTCATGAGTTTTTTAAAATCCATGACCTAAAAACACAATATCAATATAGTTACCGTAAATGTCAAGAATATGAAATAGATACAACATTTAGAGAAGCATAATAAACATGATCAAATAAAAAAGAAACAAGTTGGAACGGCTACAGTCAAGCTTTGACTGTACGAGGTCGTGGATCTTAAGTGTACATGCGAAAGTTAGAGCATAAAAGAAGACATTCTTGAAACGCAGTATTTAATAATGTTACAAAATTATGAAAATTATAATAATTATTGTGTAAAACATGTAAGAAAGCTAGTGTCTAGTTTCCTCGACTGTGAGATACTCGTCACCCAATTTTACTGAATGGAAGAATGTTAAAGAGCGACCATCAACTGAGAAACAACCAGCTGTACAGGTGCAGGTGCACCCGATTTCACATTATAAAAGTAGTTCGTTAATAACTTCTGTGTTTTTTGTCCGATTGTAACCAAATTTTCAGAGATCATTAAGATGATGATTAGTATTGTGTGTGCCAAAACTGAACGTTCTGGCTTTAACATGATGCTTGGAAATCGTTTTTTTCGATTTACAGGGGCGAAGGGAGGCGTGGCCAACATCTAAAATTAGCTTCGGCTGCCTCCCAAGTTTTTACACGTTGTCTCTAAATTTCGTAGCTCTAGCTTTTATAGTTTCTGAGATCTCGATATTCATACAGACTCGGCTGTTGATGCTGATCAAGAATGTATATGGTTTATGGGGTCGCAGACGCCTCCTTCTGCTTGTTACGCACATTAGGACAAACGCAAAAGGTCATGAGTTTTTTAAAATCCATGACCTAAAAACATAATATCAATATAGTTACCGTAAATGTCAAGAATATGAAATAGATACAACATTTAGAGAAGCATAATAAACATGATCAAATAAAAAACGGAACGGAACGGCTACAGTCCAGCTTTGACTGTACGAGGTCGTGGATCTTAAGTGTACATGCGAAAGTTAGAGCATAAAAGAAGACATTCTTGAAACGCAGTATTTAATAATGTTACAAAATTATGAAAATTATAATAATTATTGTGTAAAACATGTAAGAAAGCTAGTGTCTAGTTTCCTCGACTGTGAGATACTCGTCACCCAATTTTACTGAATGGAAGAATGTTAAAGAGCGACCATCAACTGAGAAACAACCAGCTGTACAGGTGCAGGTGCACCCGATTTCACATTATAAAAGTAGTTCGTTAATAACTTCTGTGTTTTTTGTCCGATTGTAACCAAATTTTCAGAGATCATTAAGATGATGATTAGTATTGTGTGTGCCAAAACTGAACGTTCTGGCTTTAACATGATGCTTGGAAATCGTTTTTTTCGATTTACGGGGGCGAAGGGAGGCGTGGCCAACATCTAAAATTAGCTTCGGCTGCCTCCCAAGGTTTTACACGTTGTCTCTAAATTTCGTAGCTCTAGCTTTTATAGTTTCTGAGATCTCGATATTCATACAGACTCGGCTGTTGATGCTGATCAAGAATGTATATGGTTTATGGGGTCGCAGACGCCTCCTTCTGCTTGTTACGCACATTAGGACAAACGCAAAAGGTAATAAGTTTTTTAAAATCCATGACCTAAAAACATAATATCAATATAGTTACCGTAAATGTCAAGAATATGAAATAGATACAACATTTAGAGAAGCATAATAAACATGATCAAATAAAAAAGAAACAAGTTGGAACGGCTACAGTCAAGCTTTGACTGTACGAGGTCGTGGATCTTAAGTGTACATGCGAAAGTTAGAGCATAAAAGAAGACATTCTTGAAACGCAGTGTTTAATAATGTTACAAAATTATGAAAATTATAATAATTATTGTGTAAAACATGTAAGAAAGCTAGTGTCTAGTTTCCTCGACTGTGAGATACTCGTCACCCAATTTTACTGAATGGAAGAATGTTAAAGAGCGACCATCAACTGAGAAACAACCAGCTGTACAGGTGCAGGTGCACCCGATTTCACATTATAAAAGTAGTTCGTTAATAACTTCTGTGTTTTTTGTCCGATTGTAACCAAATTTTCAGAGATCATTAAGATGATGATTAGTATTGTGTGTGCCAAAACTGAACGTTCTGGCTTTAACACGATGCTTGGAAATCGTTTTTTTCGATTTACAGGGGCGAAGGGAGGCGTGGCCAACATCTAAAATCAGCTTCGGCTGCCTCCCAAGGTTTTACACGTTGTCTCTAAATTTCGTAGCTCTAGCTTTTATAGTTTCTGAGATCTCGATATTCATACAGACTCGGCTGTCGATGCTGATCAAGTATGTATATGGTTTATGGGGTCGCAGACGCCTCCTTCTGCTTGTTACGCACATTAGGACAAACGCAAAAGGTCATGAGTTTTTTAAAATCCATGACCTAAAAACACAATATCAATATAGTTACCGTAAATGTCAAGAATATGAAATAGATACAACATTTAGAGAAGCATAATAAACATGATCAAATAAAAAAGAAACAAGTTGGAACGGCTACAGTCAAGCTTTGACTGTACGAGGTCGTGGATCTTAAGTGTACATGCGAAAGTTAGAGCATAAAAGAAGACATTCTTGAAACGCAGTATTTAATAATGTTACAAAATTATGAAAATTATAATAATTATTGTGTAAAACATGTAAGAAAGCTAGTGTCTAGTTTCCTCGACTGTGAGATACTCGTCACCCAATTTTACTGAATGGAAGAATGTTAAAGAGCGACCATCAACTGAGAAACAACCAGCTGTACAGGTGCAGGTGCACCCGATTTCACATTATAAAAGTAGTTCGTTAATAACTTCTGTGTTTTTTGTCCGATTGTAACCAAATTTTCAGAGATCATTAAGATGATGATTAGTATTGTGTGTGCCAAAACTGAACGTTCTGGCTTTAACATGATGCTTGGAAATCGTTTTTTCGATTTACAGGGGCGAAGGGAGGCGTGGCCAACATCTAAAATTAGCTTCGGCTGCCTCCCAAGGTTTTACACGTTGTCTCTAAATTTCGTAGCTCTAGCTTTTATAGTTTCTGAGATCTCGATATTCATACAGACTCGGCTGTTGATGCTGATCAAGAATGTATATGGTTTATGGGGTCGCAGACGCCTCCTTCTGCTTGTTACGCACATTAGGACAAACGCAAAAGGTAATAAGTTTTTTAAAATCCATGACCTAAAAACATAATATCAATATAGTTACCGTAAATGTCAAGAATATGAAATAGATACAACATTTAGAGAAGCATAATAAACATGATCAAATAAAAAAGAAACAAGTTGGAACGGCTACAGTCAAGCTTTGACTGTACGAGGTCGTGGATCTTAAGTGTACATGCGAAAGTTATAGCATAAAAGAAGACATTCTTGAAATGCAGTGTTTAATAATGTTACAAAATTATGAAAATTATAATAATTATTGTGTAAAACATGTAAGAAAGCTAGTGTCTAGTTTCCTCGACTGTGAGATACTCGTCACCCAATTTTACTGAATGGAAGAATGTTAAAGAGCGACCATCAACTGAGAAACAACCAGCTGTACAGGTGCAGGTGCACCCGATTTCACATTATAAAAGTAGTTCGTTAATAACTTCTGTGTTTTTTGTCCGATTGTAACCAAATTTTCAGAGATCATTAAGATGATGATTAGTATTGTGTGTGCCAAAACTGAACGTTCTGGCTTTAACACGATGCTTGGAAATCGTTTTTTCGATTTACAGGGGCGAAGGGAGGCGTGGCCAACATCTAAAATTAGCTTCGGCTGCCTCCCAAGTTTTTACACGTTGTCTCTAAATTTCGTAGCTCTAGCTTTTATAGTTTCTGAGATCTCGATATTCATACAGACTCGGCTGTCGATGCTGATCAAGTATGTATATGGTTTATGGGGTCGCAGACGCCTCCTTCTACTTGTTACGCACATTAGGACAAACGCAAAAGGTCATGAGTTTTTTAAAATCCATGACCTAAAAACATAATATCAATATAGTTACCGTAAATGTCAAGAATATGAAATAGATACAACATTTAGAGAAGCATAATAAACACGATCAAATAAAAAAGAAACAAGTAGGAACGGCTACAGTCAAGCTTTGACTGTACGAGGTCGTGGATCTTAAGTGTACATGCGAAAGTTAGAGCATAAAAGAAGACATTCTTGAAACGCAGTGTTTAATAATGTTACAAAATTATGAAAATTATAATAATTATTGTGTAAAACATGTAAGAAAGCTAGTGTCTAGTTTCCTCGACTGTGAGATACTCGTCACCCAATTTTACTGAATGGAAGAATGTTAAAGAGCGACCATCAACTGAGAAACAACCAGCTGTACAGGTGCAGGTGCACCCGATTTCACATTATAAAAGTAGTTCGTTAATAACTTCTGTGTTTTTTGTCCGATTGTAACCAAATTTTCAGAGATCATTAAGATGATGATTAGTATTGTGTGTGCCAAAACTGAACGTTCTGGCTTTAACATGATGCTTGGAAATCGTTTTTTCGATTTACAGGGCCGAAGGGAGGCGTGGCCAACATCTAAAATTAGCTTCGGCTGCCTCCCAAGTTTTTACACGTTGTCTCTAAATTTCGTAGCTCTAGCTTTTATAGTTTCTGAGATCTCGATATTCATACAGACTCGGCTGTTGATGCTGATCAAGAATGTATATGGTTTATGGGGTCGCAGACGCCTCCTTCTGCTTGTTACGCACATTAGGACAAACGCAAAAGGTCATAAGTTTTTTAAAATCCATGACCTAAAAACATAATATCAATATAGTTACCGTAAATGTCAAGAATATGAAATAGATACAACATTTAGAGAAGCATAATAAACACGATCAAATAAAAAAGAAAGAAGTTGGAACGGCTACAGTCAAGCTTTGACTGTACGAGGTCGTGGATCTTAAGTGTACATGCGGAAGTTAGAGCATAAAAGAAGACATTCTTGAAACGCAGTGTTTAATAATGTTAGAAAATTATGAAAATTATAATAATTATTGTGTAAAACATGTAAGAAAGCTACTGTCTAGTTTCCTCGACTGTGAGATACTCGTCACCCAATTTTACTGAATGGAAGAATGTTAAAGAGCGACCATCGACTGAGGGACAACCAGCTGTACAGGTGCAGGTGCACCCGATTTCACATTATAAAAGTAGTTCGTTAATAACTTCTGTGTTTTTTGTCCGATTGTAACCAAATTTTCAGAGATCATTAAGATGATGATTAGTATTGTGTGTGCCAAAACTGAACGTTCTGGCTTTAACATGATGCTTGGAAATCGTTTTTTCGATTTACAGGGGCGAAGGGAGGCGTGGCCAACATCTAAAATTAGCTTCGGCTGCCTCCCAAGTTTTTACACGTTGTCTCTAAATTTCGTAGCTCTAGCTTTTATAGTTTCTGAGATCTCGATATTCATACAGACTCGGCTGTTGATGCTGATCAAGAATGTATATGGTTTATGGGGTCGCAGACGCCTCCTTCTGCTTGTTACGCACATTAGGACAAACGCAAAAGGTCATGAGTTTTTTAAAATCCATGACCTAAAAACATAATATCAATATAGTTACCGTAAATGTCAAGAATATGAAATAGATACAACATTTAGAGAAGCATAATAAACACGATCAAATAAAAAGAAACAAGTAGCAACGGCGACAGTCAGCTTTGACTGTACGAGGTCGTGGATCTTAAGTGTACATGCGGAAGTTAGAGCATAAAAGAAGACATTCTTGAAACGCAGTGTTTAATAATGTTAGAAAATTATGAAAATTATAATAATTATTGTGTAAAACATGTAAGAAAGCTACTGTCTAGTTTCCTCGACTGTGAGATACTCGTCACCCAATTTTACTGAATGGAAGAATGTTAAAGAGCGACCATCGACTGAGGGAACAACCAGCTGTACAGGTGCAGGTGCACCCGATTTCACATTATAAAAGTAGTTCGTTAATAACTTCTGTGTTTTTTGTCCGATTGTAACCAAATTTTCAGAGATCATTAAGATGATGATTAGTATTGTGTGTGCCAAAACTGAACGTTCTGGCTTTAACATGATGCTTGGAAATCGTTTTTTTCGATTTACAGGGGCGAAGGGAGGCGTGGCCAACATCTAAAATTAGCTTCGGCTGCCTCCCAAGTTTTTACACGTTGTCTCTAAATTTCGTAGCTCTAGCTTTTATAGTTTCTGAGATCTCGATATTCATACAGACTCGGCTGTTGATGCTGATCAAGAATGTATATGGTTTATGGGGTCGCAGACGCCTCCTTCTGCTTGTTACGCACATTAGGACAAACGCAAAAGGTCATAAGTTTTTTAAAATCCATGACCTAAAAACATAATATCAATATAGTTACCGTAAATGTCAAGAATATGAAATAGATACAACATTTAGAGAAGCATAATAAACACGATCAAATAAAAAAGAAACAAGTAGGAACGGCTACAGTCAAGCTTTGACTGTACGAGGTCGTGGATCTTAAGTGTACATGCGGAAGTTAGAGCATAAAAGAAGACATTCTTGAAACGCAGTGTTTAATAATGTTAGAAAATTATGAAAATTATAATAATTATTGTGTAAAACATGTAAGAAAGCTACTGTCTAGTTTCCTCGACTGTGAGATACTCGTCACCCAATTTTACTGAATGGAAGAATGTTAAAGAGCGACCATCGACTGAGGGACAACCAGCTGTACAGGTGCAGGTGCACCCGATTTCACATTATAAAAGTAGTTCGTTAATAACTTCTGTGTTTTTTGTCTGATTGTAACCAAATTTTCAGAGATCATTAAGATGATGATTAGTATTGTGTGTGCCAAAACTGAACGTTCTGGCTTTAACATGATGCTTGGAAATCGTTTTTTTCGATTTACGGAGGCGAAGGGAGGCGTGGCCAACATCTAAAATTAGCTTCGGCTGCCTCCCAAGTTTTTACACGTTGTCTCTAAATTTCGTAGCTCTAGCTTTTATAGTTTCTGAGATCTCGATATTCATACAGACTCGGCTGTTGATGCTGATCAAGAATGTATAGGGTTTATGGGGTCGCAGACGCCTCCTTCTGCTTGTTACGCACATTAGGACAAACGCAAAAGGTCATGAGTTTTTTAAAATCCATGACCTAAAAACATAATATCAATATAGTTACCGTAAATGTCAAGAATATGAAATAGATACAACATTTAGAGAAGCATAATAAACACGATCAAATAAAAAGAAACAAGTAGGAACGGCTACAGTCAAGCTTTGACTGTAGGAGGTCGTGGATCTTAAGTGTACATGCGGAAGTTAGAGCATAAAAGAAGACATTCTTGAAACGCAGTGTTTAATAATGTTACAAAATTATGAAAATTATAATAATTATTGTGTAAAACATGTAAGAAAGCTACTGTCTAGTTTCCTCGACTGTGAGATACTCGTCACCCAATTTTACTGAATGGAAGAATGTTAAAGAGCGACCATCAACTGAGGGACAACCAGCTGTACAGGTGCAGGTGCACCCGATTTCACATTATAAAAGTAGTTCGTTAATAACTTCTGTGTTTTTTGTCCGATTGTAACCAAATTTTCAGAGATCATTAAGATGATGATTAGTATTGTGTGTGCCAAAACTGAACGTTCTGGCTTTAACATGATGCTTGAATATCGTTTTTTCGATTTACAGGGGCGAAGGGAGGCGTGGCCAACATCTAAAATTAGCTTCGGCTGCCTCCCAAGTGTTTACACGTTGTCTCTAAATTTCGTAGCTCTAGCTTTTATAGTTTCTGAGATCTCGATATTCATACAGACGCGGCTTTTGATGCTGATCAAGAATGTATATGGTTTATGGGGTCGCAGACGCCTCCTTCTGCTTGTTACGCACATTAGGACAAACGCAAAAGGTCATGAGTTTTTTAAAATCCATGACCTAAAAACATAATATCAATATAGTTACCGTAAATGTCAAGAATATGAAATAGATACAACATTTAGAGAAGCATAATAAACACGATCAAATAAAAAGAAACAAGTAGGAACGGCTACAGTCAAGCTTTGACTGTACGAGGTCGTGGATCTTAAGTGTACATGCGAAAGTTAGAGCATAAAAGAAGACGTTCTTGAAACGCAGTGTTTAATAATGTTAGAAAATTATGAAAATTATAATAATTATTGTGTAAAACATGTAAGAAAGCTAACGTCCAGTTTCCTCGACGCCTCCTTCTGCTTGTTACGCACATTAGGACAAACGCAAAAGGTCATGAGTTTTTTAAAATCCATGACCTAAAAACATAATATCAATATATTTACCGTAAATGTCAAGAATATGAAATAGATACAAATTTAGAGATACAGATTTAGAGAAGCATAATAAACACGATCAAATAAAAAAAAACAAGTAGGAACGGCTACAGTCATGCTTTGACTGTGGAGGTCGTGGATCTTAAGTGTACATGCGGTAGTTAGAGCATAAAAGAAGACATTCTTGAAACGCAGTGTTTAATAATGTTAGAAAATTATGAAAATTATAAACAGTGTAAGAAAGCTACCGTCTAGTTTCCTCGACTGTGAGATACTCGTCACCCAATTTTACTGAATGGAAGAATGTTAAAGAGCGACCATCGACTGAGGGACAACCAGCTGTACAGGTGCAGGTACACCCGATTTCACATTATAAAAGTAGTTCGTTAATACCTTCTGTGTTTTTTGTCCGATTGTAACCAAATTTTCAGAGATCATTAAGATGATGATTAGTATTGTGTGTGCCAAAACTGAACGTTCTGGCTTTAACATGATGCTTGGAAATCGTTTTTTCGATTTACAGGGGCGAAGGGAGGCGTGGCCATCATCTAAAATTAGCTTCGGCTGCCTATCAAGTTTTTACACGTTGTCTCTAGATTTCGTAGCTCTAGCTTTTATAGTTTCTGAGATCTCGATATTCATACAGACGCGGCTGTTGATGCTGATCAAGAATGTATATGGTTTATGGGGTCGCAGACGCCTCCTTCTGCTTGTTACGCACATTAGGACAAACGCAAAAGGTCATAAGTTTTTTAAAATCCATGACCTAAAAACATAATATCAATATAGTTACCGTAAATGTCAAGAATATGAAATAGATACAACATTTAGAGAAGCATAATAAACACGATCAAATAAAAAAGAAACAAGTAGGAACGGCTACAGTCAAGCTTTGACTGTACGAGGTCGTGGATCTTAAGTGTACATGCGGAAGTTAGAGCATAAAAGAAGACATTCTTGAAACGCAGTGTTTAATAATGTTAGAAAATTATGAAAATTATAATAATTATTGTGTAAAACATGTAAGAAAGCTACTGTCTAGTTTCCTCGACTGTGAGATACTCGTCACCCAATTTTACTGAATGGAAGAATGTTAAAGAGCGACCATCGACTGAGGGACAACCAGCTGTACAGGTGCAGGTACACCCGATTTCACATTATAAAAGTAGTTCGTTAATAACTTCTGTGTTTTTTGTCCGATTGTAACCAAATTTTCAGAGATCATTAAGATGATGATTAGTATTGTGTGTGCCAAAACTGAACGTTCTGGCTTTAACATGATGCTTGGAAATCGTTTTTTCGATTTACAGGGGCGAAGGGAGGCGTAGCCAACATCTAAAATTAGCTTCGGCTGCCTCCCAAGTTTTTACACGTTGTCTCTAAATTTCGTAGCTCTAGCTTTTATAGTTTCTGAGATCTCGATATTCATACAGACTCGGCTGTTGATGCTGATCAAGAATGTATATGGTTTATGGGGTCGCAGACGCCTCCTTCTGCTTGTTACGCACATTAGGACAAACGCAAAAGGTCATGAGTTTTTTAAAATCCATGACCTAAAAACATAATATCAATATAGTTACCGTAAATGTCAAGAATATGAAATAGATACAAATTTAGAGATACAGATTTAGAGAAGCATAATAAACACGATCAAATAAAAAAGAAACAAGTAGGAACGGCTACAGTCAAGCTTTGACTGTAGGAGGTCGTGGATCTTAAGTGTACACGCGGAAGTTAGAGCATAAAAGAAGACATTCTTGAAACGCAGTGTTTAATAATGTTAGAAAATTATGAAAATTATAATAATTATTGTGTAAAACATGTAAGAAAGCTAACGTCCAGTTTCCTCGACTGTCCTTCTTCCTTGTTAATTAAATTAAACGCACATTAGGACAAACGCAAAAGGTCATGAGTTTTTTAAAATCCATGACCTAAAAACATAATATCAATATAGTTACCGTAAATGTCAAGAATATGAAATAGATACAAATTTAGAGATACAATTTAGAGAAGCATAATAAACACGATCAAATAAAAAAGAAACAAGTAGGAACGGCTACAGTCATGCTTTTGACTGTAGGAGGTCGTGGATCTTAAGTGTACATGCGGGAAGTTAGAGCATAAAAGAAGACATTCTTGAAACGCAGTGTTTAATAATGTTAGAAAATTGTGAAAATTATAATAATTATTGTGAAAACATGTAAGAAAGCTACCGTCTAGTTTCCTCGACTGTGAGATACTCGTCACCCAATTTTACTGATTGGAAGAATGTTAAAGAGCGACCATCGACTGAGGGATAACCAGCTGTACAGGTGCAGGTACACCCGATTTCACATTATAAAAGTAATTCGTTAATAACTTTTGTGTTTTTTGTCCGATTGTAACCAAATTTTCAGAGATCATTAAGATGATGATTAGTATTGTGTGTGCCAAAACTGAACGTTCTGGCTTTAACATGATGCTTGAATATCGTTTTTTTCGATTTACATGGGCGAAGGGAGGCGTAGCCAACATCTAAAATTAGCTTCGGCTGCCTCCCAAGTGTTTACACGTTGTCTCTAAATTTCGTAGCTCTAGCTTTTATAGTTTCTGAGATCTCGATATTCATACAGACTCGGCTGTTGATGCTGATCAAGAATGTATATGGTTTATGGGCTCGCAGACGCCTCCTTCTGCTTGTTACGCACATTAGGACAAACGCAAAAGGTCATGAGTTTTTTAAAATCCATGACCTAAAAACATAATATCAATATAGTTACCGTAAATGTCAAGAATATGAAATAGATACAACATTTAGAGAAGCATAATAAACACGATCAAATAAAAAGAAACAAGTAGGAACGGCTACAGTCAAGCTTTGACTGTACGAGGTCGTGGATCTTAAGTGTACATGCGGAAGTTAGAGCATAAAAGAAGACATTCTTGAAACGCAGTGTTTAATAATGTTAGAAAATTATGAAAATTATAATAATTATTGTGTAAAACATGTAAGAAAGCTACCGTCTAGTTTCCTCGACTGTGAGATACTCGTCACCCAATTTTACTGATTGGAAGAATGTTAAAGAGCGACCATCGACTGAGGGACAACCAGCTGTACAGGTGCAGGTGCACCCGATTTCACATTATAAAAGTAGTTCGTTAATAACTTCTGTGTTTTTTGTCCGATTGTAACCAAATTTTCAGAGATCATTAAGATGATGATTAGTATAGTGTGTGCCAAAACTGAACGTTCTGGCTTTAACATGATGCTTGGAAATCGTTTTTTTCGATTTACAGGGGCGAAGGGAGGCGTGGCCAACATCTAAAATTAGCTTCGGCTGCCTCCCAAGTTTTTACACGTTGCCTCTAAATTTCGTAGCTCTAGCTTTTATAGTTTCTGAGATCTCGATATTCATACAGACTCGGCTGTTGATGCTGATCAAGAATGTATATGGTTTATGGGGTCGCAGACGCCTCCTTCTGCTTGTTACGCACATTAGGACAAACGCAAAAGGTCATGAGTTTTTTAAAATCCATGACCTAAAAACATAATATCAATATAGTTACCGTAAATGTCAAGAATATGAAATAGATACAACATTTAGAGAAGCATAATAAACACGATCAAATAAAAAAGAAACAAGTAGGAACGGCTACAGTCAAGCTTTGACTGTACGAGGTCGTGGATCTTAAGTGTACATGCGGAAGTTAGAGCATAAAAGAAGACATTCTTGAAACGCAGTGTTTAATAATGTTAGAAAATTATGAAAATTATAATAATTATTGTGTAAAACATGTAAGAAAGCTACTGTCTAGTTTCCTCGACTGTGAGATACTCGTCACCCAATTTTACTGAATGGAAGAATGTTAAAGAGCGACCATCGACTGAGGGACAACCAGCTGTACAGGTGCAGGTGCACCCGATTTCACATTATAAAAGTAGTTCGTTAATAACTTCTGTGTTTTTTGTTCGATTGTAACCAAATTTTCAGAGATCATTAAGATGATGATTAGTATTGTGTGTGCCAAAACTGAACGTTCTGGCTTTAACATGATGCTTGAATATCGTTTTTTTCGATTTACAGGGGCGAAGGGAGGCGTGGCCAACATCTAAAATTAGCTTCGGCTGCCTCCCAAGTTTTTACACGTTGTCTCTAAATTTCGTAGCTCTAGCTTTTATAGTTTCTGAGATCTCGATATTCATACAGACTCGGCTGTTGATGCTGATCAAGAATGTATATGGTTTATGGGGTCGCAGACGCCTCCTTCTGCTTGTTACGCACATTAGGACAAACGCAAAAGGTCATGAGTTTTTTAAAATCCATGACCTAAAAACATAATATCAATATAGTTACCGTAAATGTCAAGAATATGAAATAGATACAACATTTAGAGAAGCATAATAAACACGATCAAATAAAAAAGAAACAAGTAGGAACGGCTACAGTCAAGCTTTGACTGTACGAGGTCGTGGATCTTAAGTGTACATGCGGAAGTTAGAGCATAAAAGAAGACATTCTTGAAACGCAGTGTTTAATAATGTTAGAAAATTATGAAAATTATAATAATTATTGTGTAAAACATGTAAGAAAGCTACTGTCTAGTTTCCTCGACTGTGAGATACTCGTCACCCAATTTTACTGAATGGAAGAATGTTAAAGAGCGACCATCGACTGAGGGACAACCAGCTGTACAGGTGCAGGTGCACCCGATTTCACATTATAAAAGTAGTTCGTTAATAACTTCTGTGTTTTTTGTCCGATTGTAACCAAATTTTCAGAGATCATTAAGATGATGATTAGTATTGTGTGTGCCAAAACTGAACGTTCTGGCTTTAACATGATGCTTGGAAATCGTTTTTTTCGATTTACAGGGGCGAAGGGAGGCGTGGCCAACATCTAAAATTAGCTTCGGCTGCCTCCCAAGTTTTTACACGTTGTCTCTAAATTTCGTAGCTCTAGCTTTTATAGTTTCTGAGATCTCGATATTCATACAGACGCGGCTGTTGATGCTGATCAAGAATGTATATGGTTTATGGGGTCGCAGACGCCTCCTTCTGCTTGTTACGCACATTAGGACAAACGCAAAAGGTCATGAGTTTTTTAAAATCCATGACCTAAAAACATAATATCAATATAGTTACCGTAAATGTCAAGAATATGAAATAGATACAACATTTAGAGAAGCATAATAAACACGATCAAATAAAAAAGAAACAAGTAGGAACGGCTACAGTCAAGCTTTGACTGTACGAGGTCGTGGATCTTAAGTGTACATGCGGAAGTTAGAGCATAAAAGAAGACATTCTTGAAACGCAGTGTTTAATAATGTTAGAAAATTATGAAAATTATAATAATTATTGTGTAAAACATGTAAGAAAGCTACTGTCTAGTTTCCTCGACTGTGAGATACTCGTCACCCAATTTTACTGAATGGAAGAATGTTAAAGAGCGACCATCGACTGAGGGACAACCAGCTGTACAGGTGCAGGTGCACCCGATTTCACATTATAAAAGTAGTTCGTTAATAACTTCTGTGTTTTTTGTCCGATTGTAACCAAATTTTCAGAGATCATTAAGATGATGATTAGTATTGTGTGTGCCAAAACTGAACGTTCTGGCTTTAACATGATGCTTGGAAATCGTTTTTTCGATTTACAGGGGCGAAGGGAGGCGTGGCCAACATCTAAAATTAGCTTCGGCTGCCTCCCAAGTTTTTACACGTTGTCTCTAAATTTCGTAGCTCTAGCTTTTATAGTTTCTGAGATCTCGATATTCATACAGACTCGGCTGTTGATGCTGATCAAGAATGTATATGGTTTATGGGGTCGCAGACGCCTCCTTCTGCTTGTTACGCACATTAGGACAAACGCAAAAGGTCATGAGTTTTTTAAAATCCATGACCTAAAAACATAATATCAATATAGTTACCGTAAATGTCAAGAATATGAAATAGATACAACATTTAGAGAAGCATAATAAACACGATCAAATAAAAAAGAAACAAGTAGGAACGGCTACAGTCAAGCTTTGACTGTACGAGGTCGTGGATCTTAAGTGTACATGCGGAAGTTAGAGCATAAAAGAAGACATTCTTGAAACGCAGTGTTTAATAATGTTAGAAAATTATGAAAATTATAATAATTATTGTGTAAAACATGTAAGAAAGCTACCGTCTAGTTTCCTCGACTGTGAGATACTCGTCACCCAATTTTACTGAATGGAAGAATGTTAAAGAGCGACCATCGACTGAGGGACAACCAGCTGTACAGGTGCAGGTGCACCCGATTTCACATTATAAAAGTAGTTCGTTAATAACTTCTGTGTTTTTTGTCCGATTGTAACCAAATTTTCAGAGATCATTAAGATGATGATTAGTATTGTGTGTGCCAAAACTGAACGTTCTGGCTTTAACATGATGCTTGGAAATCGTTTTTTTCGATTTACAGGGGCGAAGGGAGGCGTGGCCAACATCTAAAATTAGCTTCGGCTGCCTCCCAAGTTTTTACACGTTGTCTCTAAATTTCGTAGCTCTAGCTTTTATAGTTTCTGAGATCTCGATATTCATACAGACTCGGCTGTTGATGCTGATCAAGAATGTATATGGTTTATGGGGTCGCAGACGCCTCCTTCTGCTTGTTACGCACATTAGGACAAACGCAAAAGGTCATGAGTTTTTTAAAATCCATGACCTAAAAACATAATATCAATATAGTTACCGTAAATGTCAAGAATATGAAATAGATACAACATTTAGAAAAGCATAATAAACACGATCAAATAAAAAAGGAACAAGTAGGAACGGCTACAGTCAAGCTTTGACTGTACGAGGTCGTGGATCTTAAGTGTACATGCGGAAGTTAGAGCATAAAAGAAGACATTCTTGAAACGCAGTGTTTAATAATGTTAGAAAATTATGAAAATTATAATAATTATTGTGTAAAACATGTAAGAAAACTACCGTCTAGTTTCCTCGACTGTGAGATACTCGTCACCCTATTTTACTGAATGGAAGAATGTTAAAGAGCGACCATCGACTGAGGGACAACCAGCTGTACAGGTGCAGGTGCACCCGATTTCACATTATAAAAGTAGTTCGTTAATAACTTCTGTGTTTTTTGTCCGATTGTAACCAAATTTTCAGAGATCATTAAGATGATGATTAGTATTGTGTGTGCCAAAACTGAACGTTCTGGCTTTAACATGATGCTTGGAAATCGTTTTTTCGATTTACAGGGGCGAAGGGAGGCGTGGCCAACATCTAAAATTAGCTTCGGCTGCCTCCCAAGTTTTTACACGTTGTCTCTAAATTTCGTAGCTCTAGCTTTTATAGTTTCTGAGATCTCGATATTCATACAGACTCGGCTGTTGATGCTGATCAAGAATGTATATGGTTTATGGGGTCGCAGACGCCTCCTTCTGCTTGTTACGCACATTAGGACAAACGCAAAAGGTCATGAGTTTTTTAAAATCCATGACCTAAAAACATAATATCAATATAGTTACCGTAAATGTCAAGAATATGAAATAGATACAACATTTAGAGAAGCATAATAAACACGATCAAATAAAAAAGAAACAAGTAGGAACGGCTACAGTCAAGCTTTGACTGTACGAGGTCGTGGATCTTAAGTGTACATGCGGAAGTTAGAGCATAAAAGAAGACATTCTTGAAACGCAGTGTTTAATAATGTTAGAAAATTATGAAAATTATAATAATTATTGTGTAAAACATGTAAGAAAGCTACCGTCTAGTTTCCTCGACTGTGAGATACTCGTCACCCAATTTTACTGATTGGAAGAATGTTAAAGAGCGACCATCGACTGAGGGACAACCAGCTGTACAGGTGCAGGTGCACCCGATTTCACATTATAAAAGTAGTTCGTTAATAACTTCTGTGTTTTTTGTCCGATTGTAACCAAATTTTCAGAGATCATTAAGATGATGATTAGTATTGTGTGTGCCAAAACTAAACGTTCTGGCTTTAACATGATGCTTGAATATCGTTTTTTCGATTTACAGGGGCGAAGGGAGGCGTGGCCAACATCTAAAATTAGCTTCGGCTGCCTCCCAAGTTTTTACACGTTGTCTCTAAATTTCGTAGCTCTAGCTTTTATAGTTTCTGAGATCTCGATATTCATACAGACTCGGCTGTTGATGCTGATCAAGAATGTATATGGTTTATGGGGTCGCAGACGCCTCCTTCTGCTTGTTACGCACATTAGGACAAACGCAAAAGGTCATGAGTTTTTTAAAATCCATGACCTAAAAACATAATATCAATATAGTTACCGTAAATGTCAAGAATATGAAATAGATACAACATTTAGAGAAGCATAATAAACACGATCAAATAAAAAAGAAACAAGTAGGAACGGCTACAGTCAAGCTTTGACTGTACGAGGTCGTGGATCTTAAGTGTACATGCGGAAGTTAGAGCATAAAAGAAGACATTCTTGAAACGCAGTGTTTAATAATGTTAGAAAATTATGAAAATTATAATAATTATTGTGTAAAACATGTAAGAAAGCTACTGTCTAGTTTCCTCGACTGTGAGATACTCGTCACCCAATTTTACTGATTGGAAGAATGTTAAAGAGCGACCATCGACTGAGGGACAACCAGCTGTACAGGTGCAGGTGCACCCGATTTCACATTATAAAAGTAGTTCGTTAATAACTTCTGTGTTTTTTGTCCGATTGTAACCAAATTTTCAGAGATCATTAAGATGATGATTAGTATTGTGTGTGCCAAAACTGAACGTTCTGGCTTTAACATGATGCTTGAATATCGTTTTTTTCGATTTACAGGGGCGAAGGGAGGCGTGGCCAACATCTAAAATTAGCTTCGGCTGCCTCCCAAGTTTTTACACGTTGTCTCTAAATTTCGTAGCTGTAGCTTTTATAGTTTCTGAGATCTCGATATTCATACAGACTCGGCTTTTGATGCTGATCAAGAATGTATATGGTTTATGGGGTCGCAGACGCCTCCTTCTGCTTGTTACGCACATTAGGACAAACGCAAAAGGTCATGAGTTTTTTAAAATCCATGACCTAAAAACATAATATCAATATAGTTACCGTAAATGTCAAGAATATGAAATAGATACAACATTTAGAGAAGCATAATAAACACGATCAAATAAAAAAGAAACAAGTAGGAACGGCTACAGTCAAGCTTTGACTGTACGAGGTCGTGGATCTTAAGTGTACATGCGGAAGTTAGAGCATAAAAGAAGACATTCTTGAAACGCAGTGTTTAATAATGTTAGAAAATTATGAAAATTATAATAATTATTGTGTAAAACATGTAAGAAAGCTACCGTCTAGTTTCCTCGACTGTGAGATACTCGTCACCCAATTTTACTGATTGGAAGAATGTTAAAGAGCGACCATCGACTGAGGGACAACCAGCTGTACAGGTGCAGGTGCACCCGATTTCACATTATAAAAGTAGTTCGTTAATAACTTCTGTGTTTTTTGTCCGATTGTAACCAAATTTTCAGAGATCATTAAGATGATGATTAGTATTGTGTGTGCCAAAACTGAACGTTCTGGCTTTAACATGATGCTTGAATATCGTTTTTTTCGATTTACAGGGGCGAAGGGAGGCGTGGCCAACATCTAAAATTAGCTTCGGCTGCCTCCCAAGTTTTTACACGTTGTCTCTAAATTTCGTAGCTGTAGCTTTTATAGTTTCTGAGATCTCGATATTCATACAGACTCGGCTGTTGATGCTGATCAAGAATGTATATGGTTTATGGGGTCGCAGACGCCTCCTTCTGCTTGTTACGCACATTAGGACAAACGCAAAAGGTCATGAGTTTTTTAAAATCCATGACCTAAAAACATAATATCAATATAGTTACCGTAAATGTCAAGAATATGAAATAGATACAACATTTAGAGAAGCATAATAAACACGATCAAATAAAAAAGAAACAAGTAGGAACGGCTACAGTCAAGCTTTGACTGTACGAGGTCGTGGATCTTAAGTGTACATGCGGAAGTTAGAGCATAAAAGAAGACATTCTTGAAACGCAGTGTTTAATAATGTTAGAAAATTATGAAAATTATAATAATTATTGTGTAAAACATGTAAGAAAGCTACTGTCTAGTTTCCTCGACTGTGAGATACTCGTCACCCAATTTTACTGAATGGAAGAATGTTAAAGAGCGACCATCGACTGAGGGACAACCAGCTGTACAGGTGCAGGTGCACCCGATTTCACATTATAAAAGTAGTTCGTTTATAACTTCTGTGTTTTTTGTCCGATTGTAACCAAATTTTCAGATGATGATTAAGATGATGATTAGTATTGTGTGCCAAAACTGAACGTTCTGGCTTTAACATGATGCTTGAATATCGTTTTTTTCGATTTACAGGGGCGAAGGGAGGCGTGGCCAACATCTAAAATTAGCTTCGGCTGCCTCCCAAGTTTTTACACGTTGTCTCTAAATTTCGTAGCTGTAGCTTTTATAGTATATAAAAGAAGACAATCTTGAAACGCAGTGTTTAATAATGTTAGAAAATTATGAAAATTATAATAATTATTGTGTAAAACATGTAAGAAAGCTACCGTCTAGTTTCCTCGACTATGACATACTCGTCACCCAATTTTTTGATTGGAAGAATGTTAAAGAGCGACCATCGACTGAGGGACAACCAGCTGTACAGGTGCAGGTACACCCGATTTCACATTATAAAAGTAGTTCGTTCATAACTTCTGTGTTTTTTGTCCGATTGTAACCAAATTTTCATAGATCATTAAGATGATGATTAGTATTGTGTGTGCCAAAACTGAACGCTCTGGCTTTAACATGATGCTTGAATATCGTTTTTTCGATTTACAGGGGCGAAGGGAGGCGTGGCCAACATCTAAAATTAGCTTCGGCTGCCTCCCAAGTTTTTACACGTTGTCTCTAAATTTCGTAGCTCTAGCTTTTATAGTTTCTGAGATCTCGATATTCATACAGACTCGGCTTTTGATGCTGATCAAGAATGTATATGGTTTATGGGGTCGCAGACGCCTCCTTCTGCTTGTTACGCACATTAGGACAAACGCAAAAGGTCATGAGTTTTTTAAAATCCATGACCTAAAAACATAATATCAATATAGTTACCGTAAATGTCAAGAATATGAAATAGATACAACATTTAGAGAAGCATAATAAACACGATCAAATAAAAAAGAAACAAGTAGGAACGGCTACAGTCAAGCTTTGACTGTACGAGGTCGTGGATCTTAAGTGTACATGCGGAAGTTAGAGCATAAAAGAAGACATTCTTGAAACGCAGTGTTTAATAATGTTAGAAAATTATGAAAATTATAATAATTATTGTGTAAAACATGTAAGAAAGCTACCGTCTAGTTTCCTCGACTGTGAGATACTCGTCACCCAATTTTACTGATTGGAAGAATGTTAAAGAGCGACCATCGACTGAGGGACAACCAGCTGTACAGGTGCAGGTGCACCCGATTTCACATTATAAAAGTAGTTCGTTAATAACTTCTGTGTTTTTTGTCCGATTGTAACCAAATTTTCAGAGATCATTAAGATGATGATTAGTATTGTGTGTGCCAAAACTGAACGTTCTGGCTTTAACATGATGCTTGAATATCGTTTTTTTCGATTTACAGGGGCGAAGGGAGGCGTGGCCAACATCTAAAATTAGCTTCGGCTGCCTCCCAAGTTTTTACACGTTGTCTCTAAATTTCGTAGCTCTAGCTTTTATAGTTTCTGAGATCTCGATATTCATACAGACGCGGCTTTTGATGCTGATCAAGAATGTATATGGTTTATGGGGTCGCAGACGCCTCCTTCTGCTTGTTACGCACATTAGGACAAACGCAAAAGGTCATGAGTTTTTTAAAAATCCATGACCTAAAAACATAATATCAATATAGTTACCGTAAATGTCAAGAATATGAAATAGATACAACATTTAGAGAAGCATAATAAACACGATCAAATAAAAAAGAAACAAGTAGGAACGGCTACAGTCAAGCTTTGACTGTACGAGGTCGTGGATCTTAAGTGTACATGCGGAAGTTAGAGCATAAAAGAAGACAATCTTGAAACGCAGTGTTTAATAATGTTAGAAAATTATGAAAATTATAATAATTATTGTGTAAAACATGTAAGAAAGCTACCGTCCAGTTTCCTCGATTGTGAGATACTCGTCACCAAATTTTACTGATTGGAAGAATGTTAAAGAGCGACCATCGACTGAGGGACAACCAGCTGTACAGGTGCAGGTACACCCGATTTCACATTATAAAAGTAGTTCGTTTATAACTTCTGTGTTTTTTGTCCGATTGTAACCAAATTTTCAGAGATCATTAAGATGATGATTAGTATTGTGTGTGCCAAAACTAAACGTTCTGGCTTTAACATGATGCTTGAATATCGTTTTTTTCGATTTACGGGGGCGAAGGGAGGCGTGGCCAACATCTAAAATTAGCTTCGGCTGCCTCCCAAGTTTTTACACGTTGTCTCTAAATTTCGTAGCTGTAGCTTTTATAGTTTCTGAGATCTCGATATTCATACAGACGCGGCTTTTGATGCTGATCAAGAATGTATATGGTTTATGGGGTCGCAGACGCCTCCTTCTGATTGTTACGCACATTAGGACAAACGCAAAAGGTCATGAGTTTTTTTAAAATCCATGACCTAAAAACATAATATCAATATAGTTACCGTAAATGTCAAGAATATGAAATAGATACAACATTTAGAGAAGCATAATAAACACGATCAAATAAAAAAGAAACAAGTAGGAACGGCTACAGTCAAGCTTTGACTGTACGAGGTCGTGGATCTTAAGTGTACATGCGGAAGTTAGAGCATAAAAGAAGACATTCTTGAAACGCAGTGTTTAATAATGTCAAAAATTATGAAAATTATAATAATTATTGTGTAAAACATATAAGAAAGCTACTGTCTAGTTTCCTCGACTGTGAGCTACTCGTCACCCAATTTTACTGATTGGAAGAATGTTAAAGAGCGACCATCGACTGAGGGACAACCAGCTGTACAGGTGAAGGTGCACCCGATTTCACATTATAAAAGTAGTTCGTTAATAACTTCTGTGTTTTTTGTCCGATTAAATTAGAGACATTAAGATGATGATTAGTATTGTGTGTGCCAAAACTGAACGTTCTGGCTTTAACATGATGCTTGAATATCGTTTTTTCGATTTACAGGGGCGAAGGGAGGCGTGGCCAACATCTAAAATTAGCTTCGGCTGCCTCCCAAGTTTTTACACGTTGTCTCTAAATTTCGTAGCTGTAGCTTTTATAGTTTCTGAGATCTCGATATTCATACAGACGCGGCTTTTGATGCTGATCAAGAATGTATATGGTTTATGGGGTCGCAGATGCCTCCTTCTGCTTGTTACGCACATTAGGACAAACGCAAAGGTCATGAGTTTTTTAAAATCCATGACCTAAAAACATAATATCAATATAGTTACCGTAAATGTCAAGAATATGAAATAGATACAACATTTAGAGAAGCATAATAAACACGATCAAATAAAAAAGAAACAAGTAGTAACGGCTACAGTCAAGCTTTGACTGTACGAGGTCGTGGATCTTAAGTGTACATGCGGAAGTTAGAGCATAAAAGAAGACAATCTTGAAACGCAGTGTTTAATAATGTTAGAAAATTATGAAAATTATAATAATTATTGTGTAAAACATGTAAGAAAGCTACCGTCTAGTTTCCTCGACTGTGAGATACTCGTCACCAAATTTTACTGATTGGAAGAATGTTAAAGAGCGACCATCGACTGAGGGACAACCAGCTGTACAGGTGCAGGTACACCCGATTTCACATTATAAAAGTAGTTCGTTTATAACTTCTGTGTTTTTTGTCCGATTGTAACCAAATTTTCAGAGATCATTAAGATGATGATTAGTATTGTGTGTGCCAAAACTGGACATTCTGGCTTTAACATGATGCTTGAATATCGTTTTTTTCGATTTACGGGGGCGAAGGGAGGCGTGGCCAACATCTAAAATTAGCTTCGGCTGCCTCCCAAGTTTCTACACGTTGTCTCTAAATTTCGTAGCTGTAGCTTTTATAGTTTCTGAGATCTCGATATTCATACAGACGCGGCTTTTGATGCTGATCAAGAATGTATATGGTTTATGGGGTCGCAGACGCCTCCTTTTGATTGTTACGCACATTAGGACAAACGCAAAAGGTCATGAGTTTTTTAAAATCCATGACCTAAAAACATAATATCAATATAGTTACCGTAAATGTCAAGAATATGAAATAGATACAACATTTAGAGAAGCATAATAAACACGATCAAATAAAAAAGAAACAAGTAGGAACGGCTACAGTCAAGCTTTGACTGTACGAGGTCGTGGATCTTAAGCGTACATGCGGAAGTTAGAGCATAAAAGAAGACATTGTTGAAACGCAGTGTTTAATAATGTCATAAAATTATAATAATTATTGTGTAAAACATATAAGAAAGCTACTGTCTAGTTTCCTCGACTGTGAGCTACTCGTCACCCAATTTTACTGATTGGAAGAATGTTAAAGAGCGACCATCGACTGAGGGACAACCAGCTGTACAGGTGAAGGTACACCCGATTTCACATTATAAAAGTAGTTCGTTTATAACTTCTGTGTTTTTTGTCCGATTCATTACGATGATGATTAGTATTGTGTGTGCCAAAACTGAACGTTCTGGCTTTAACATGATGCTTGAATATCGTTTTTTCGATTTACAGGGGCGAAGGAGAGCGTAGCCAACATCTAAAATTAGCTTCGGCTGCCTCCCAAGTTTTTTACACGTTGTCTCTAAATTTCGTAGCTGTAGCTTTTATAGTATATAAAAGAAGACAATCTTGAAACGCAGTGTTTAATAATGTTAGAAAATTATGAAAATTATAATAATTATTGTGTAAAACATGTAAGAAAGCTACCGTCTAGTTTCCTCGACTGTGAGATACTCGTCACCAAATTTTTTTGATTGGAAGAATGTTAAAGAGCGACCATCGACTGAGGGACAACCAGCTGTACAGGTGCAGGTGCACCCGATTTCACATTATAAAAGTAGTTCGTTCATAACTTCTGTGTTTTTTGTCCGATTGTAACCAAATTTTCATAGATCATTAAGATGATGATTAGTATTGTGTGTGCCAAAACTGAACGCTCTGGCTTTAACATGATGCTTGAATATCGTTTTTTTCGATTTACAGGGGCGAAGGGAGGCGTGGCCAACATCTAAAATTAGCTTCGGCTGCCTCCCAAGTTTTTACACGTTGTCTCTAAATTTCGTAGCTCTAGCTTTTATAGTTTCTGAGATCTCGATATTCATACAGACGCGGCTTTTGATGCTGATCAAGAATGTATATGGTTTATGGGGTCGCAGACGCCTCCTTCTGCTTGTTACGCACATTAGGACAAACGCAAAAGGTCATGAGTTTTTTAAAATCCATGACCTAAAAGCATAATATCAATATAGTTACCGCAAATGTCAAGAATATGAAATAGATACAACATTTAGAGAAGCATAATAAACACGATCAAATAAAAAAGAAACAAGTAGGAACGGCTACAGTCAAGCTTTGACTGTACGAGGTCGTGGATCTTAAGTGTACATGCGGAAGTTAGAGCATAAAAGAAGACATTCTTGAAACGCAGTGTTTAATAATGTTAGAAAATTATGAAAATTATAATAATTATTGTGTAAAACATGTAAGAAAGCTACCGTCTAGTTTCCTCGACTGTGAGATACTCGTCACCAAATTTTTTTGATTGGAAGAATGTTAAAGAGCGACCATCGACTGAGGGACAACCAGCTGTACAGGTGCAGGTACACCCGATTTCACATTATAAAAGTAGTTCGTTCATAACTTCTTTGTTTTTTGTCCGATTGTAACCAAATTTTCAGAGATCATTAAGATGATGATTAGTATAGTGTGTGCCAAAACTGAACGTTCTGGCTTTAACATGATGCTTGAATATCGTTTTTTTCGATTTACAGGGGCGAAGGGAGGCGTGGCCAACATCTAAAATTAGCTTCGGCTGCCTCCCAAGTTTTTACACGTTGTCTCTAAATTTCGTAGCTGTAGCTTTTATAGTTTCTGAGATCTCGATATTCATACAGACGCGGCTTTTGATGCTGATCAAGAATATATATGGTTTATGGGGTCGCAGACGCCTCCTTTTGATTGTTACGCACATTAGGACAAACGCAAAAGGTCATGAGTTTTTTAAAATCCATGACCTAAAAACATAATATCAATATAGTTACAGTAAATGTCAAGAATATGAAATAGATACAACATTTAGAGAAGCATAATAAACACGATCAAATAAAAAGAAACAAGTAGGAACGGCTACAGTCAAGCTTTGACTGTACGAGGTCGTGGATCTTAAGTGTACATGCGGAAGTTAGAGCATAAAAGAAGACGTTCTTGAAACGCAGTGTTTAATAATGTTAGAAAATTATGAAAATTATAATAATTATTGTGTAAAACATGTAAGAAAGCTACCGTCTAGTTTCCTCGACTGTGAGATACTCGTCACCCAATTTTACTGATTGGAAGAATGTTAAAGAGCGACCATCGACTGAGGGACAACCAGCTGTACAGGTGCAGGTACACCCGATTTCACATTATAAAAGTAGTTCGTTAATACCTTCTGTGTTTTTTGTCTGATTGTAACCAAATTTTCATAGATCATTAAGATGATGATTAGTATTGTGTGTGCCAAAACTGAACGTTCTGGCTTTAACATGATGCTTGGAAATCGTTTTTTCGATTTACAGGGGCGAAGGAGGCGTAGCCATCATCTAAAATTAGCTTCAGCTGCCTCCCAAGTTTTTACACGTTGTCTCTAAATTTCGTAGCTCTAGCTTTTATAGTTTCTGAGATCTCGATATTCATACAGACGCGGCTTTTGATGCTGATCAAGAATGTATATGGTTTATGGGGTCGCAGACGCCTCCTTCTGCTTGTTACGCACATTAGGACAAACGCAAAAGGTCATGAGTTTTTTAAAATCCATGACCTAAAAACATAATATCAATATAGTTACCGTAAATGTCAAGAATATGAAATAGATACAACATTTAGAGAAGCATAATAAACACGATCAAATAAAAAAGAAACAAGTAGGAACGGCTACAGTCAAGCTTTGACTGTACGAGGTCGTGGATCTTAAGTGTACATGCGGAAGTTAGAGCATAAAAGAAGACATTCTTGAAACGCAGTGTTTAATAATGTTAGAAAATTATGAAAATTATAATAATTATTGTGTAAAACATGTAAGAAAGCTACCGTCTAGTTTCCTCGACTGTGAGATACTCGTCACCCAATTTTACTGATTGGAAGAATGTTAAAGAGCGACCATCGACTGAGGGACAACCAGCTGTACAGGTGCAGGTACACCCGATTTCACATTATAAAAGTAGTTCGTTAATACCTTCTGTGTTTTTTGTCTGATTGTAACCAAATTTTCATAGATCATTAAGATGATGATTAGTATTGTGTGTGCCAAAACTGAACGTTCTGGCTTTAACATGATGCTTGGAAATCGTTTTTTCGATTTACAGGGGCGAAGGGAGGCGTAGCCATCATCTAAAATTAGCTTCAGCTGCCTCCCAAGTTTTTACACGTTGTCTCTAAATTTCGTAGCTCTAGCTTTTATAGTTTCTGAGATCTCGATATTCATACAGACGCGGCTTTTGATGCTGATCAAGAATGTATATGGTTTATGGGGTCGCAGACGCCTCCTTCTGCTTGTTACGCACATTAGGACAAACGCAAAAGGTCATGAGTTTTTTAAAATCCATGACCTAAAAGCATAATATCAATATAGTTACCGTAAATGTCAAGAATATGAAATAGATACAACATTTAGAGAAGCATAATAAACACGATCAAATAAAAAAGAAACAAGTAGGAACGGCTACAGTCAAGCTTTGACTGTACGAGGTCGTGGATCTTAAGTGTACATGCGGAAGTTAGAGCATAATAGAAGACATTCTTGAAACGCAGTGTTTAATAATGTTAGAAAATTATGAAAATTATAATAATTATTGTGTAAAACATGTAAGAAAGCTACCGTCTAGTTTCCTCGACTGTGAGATACTCGTCACCCAATTTTACTGATTGGAAGAATGTTAAAGAGCGACCACCGACTGAGGGACAACCAGCTGTACATGTGCAGGTACACCCGATTTCACATTATAAAAGTAGTTCGTTTATAACTTCTGTGTTTTTTGTCCGATTGTAACGAAATTTTCAGAGATCATTAAGATGATGATTAGTATTGTGTGTGCCAAAACTGAACGTTCTGGCTTTAACATGATGCTTGAATATCGTTTTTTTCGATTTACAGGGGCGAAGGGAGGCGTGGCCAACATCTAAAATTAGCTTCGGCTGCCTCCCAAGTTTTTACACGTTGTCTCTAAATTTCGTAGCTCTAGCTTTTATAGTGTCTGAGATCTCGATATTCATACAGACGCGGCTGTTGATGCTGATCAAGAATGTATATGGTTTATGGGGTCGCAGACGCCTCCTTTTGATTGTTACGCACATTAGGACAAACGCAAAAGGTCATGAGTTTTTTAAAATCCATGACCTAAAAACATAATATCAATATAGTTACCGTAAATGTCAAGAATATGAAATAGATACAACATTTAGAGAAGCATAATAAACACGATCAAATAAAAAAGAAACAAGTAGGAACGGCTACAGTCAAGCTTTGACTGTAGGAGGTCGTGGATCTTAAGTGTACATGCGGAAGTTAGAGCATAAAAGAAGACATTCTTGAAACGCAGTGTTTAATAATGTTAGAAAATTATGAAAATTATAATAATTATTGTGTAAAACATGTAAGAAAGCTACCGTCTAGTTTCCTCGACTGTGAGATACTCGTCACCCAATTTTACTGATTGGAAGAATGTTAAAGAGCGACCATCGACTGAGGGACAACCAGCTGTACAGGTGCAGGTACACCCGATTTCACATTATAAAAGTAGTTCGTTAATGCCTTCTGTGTTTTTTGTCTGATTGTAACCAAATTTTCATAGATCATTAAGATGGTGATTAGTATTGTGTGTGCCAAAACTGAACATTCTGGCTTTAACATGATGCTTGGAAATCGTTTTTTCGATTTACAGGGGCGAAGGGAGGCGTAGCCATCATCTAAAATTAGCTTCAGCTGCCTCCCAAGTTTTTACACGTTGTCTCTAAATTTCGTAGCTCTAGCTTTTATAGTTTCTGAGATCTCGATATTCATACAGACGCGGCTTTTGATGCTGATCAAGAATGTATATGGTTTATGGGGTCGCAGACGCCTCCTTCTGCTTGTTACGCACATTAGGACAAACGCAAAAGGTCATAAGTTTTTTAAAATCCATGACCTAAAAGCATAATATCAATATAGTTACCGTAAATGTCAGGAATATGAAATAGATACAACATTTAGAGAAGCATAATAAACACGATCAAATAAAAAAAGAAACAAGTAGGAACGGCTACAGTCAAGCTTTGACTGTACGAGGTCGTGGATCTTAAGTGTACATGCGGAAGTTAGAGCATAAAAGAAGACATTGTTGAAACGCAGTGTTTAATAATGTCAGAAAATTATAATAATTATTGTGTAAAACATATAAGAAAGCTACTGTCTAGTTTCCTCGACTGTGAGATACTCGTCACCCAATTTTACTGATTGGAAGAATGTTAAAGAGCGACCATCGACTGAGGGACAACCAGCTGTACAGGTGAAGGTACACCCGATTTCACATTATAAAAGTAGTTCGTTTATAACTTCTGTGTTTTTTGTCCGATTCATTACGGTGATCATTAGTATTGTGTGTGCCAAAACTGAACGTTCTGGCTTTAACATGATGCTTGCATATCGTTTTTTTTCGATTTACAGGGGCGAAGGGAGGCGTGGCCAACATCTAAAATTAGCTTCGGCTGCCTACCAAGTTTTTACACGTTGTCTCTAAATTTCGTAGCTCTAGCTTTTATAGTGTCTGAGATCTCGATATTCATACAGACGCGGCTGTTGATGCTGATCAAGAATGTATATGGTTTATGGGGTCGCAGACGCCTCCTTCTGCTTGTTACGCACATTAGGACAAACACAAAAGGTCATGAGTTTTTTAAAATCCATGACCTAAAAACATAATATCAATATAGTTACCGTAAATGTCAAGAATATGAAATAGATACAACATATAGAGAAGCATAATAAACACGATCAAATAAAAAACAAACAAGTAGTAACGGCTACAGTCAAGCTTTGACTGTAGGAGGTCGTGGATCTTAAGTGTACATGCGGAAGTTAGAGCATAAAAGAAGACATTCTTGAAACGCAGTGTTAAATAATGTTAGAATTATTGTGTAAAACATGTAAGAAAGCTACTGTCTAGTTTCCTCGACTGTGAGATACTCGTCACCCAATTTTACTGATTGGAAGAATGTTAAAGAGCGACCATCGACTGAGGGACAACCAGCTGTACATGTGCAGGTACACCCGATTTCACATTATAAAAGTAGTTCGTTTATAACTTCTGTGTTTTTTGTCCGATTGTAACCAAATTTTCAGAGATCATTAAGATGATGATTAGTATTGTGTGTGCCAAAACTGAACGTTCTGGCTTTAACATGATGCTTGAATATCGTTTTTTCGATTTACAGGGGCGAAGGGAGGCGTGGCCAACATCTAAAATTAGCTTCGGCTGCCTACCAAGTTTTTACACGTTGTCTCTAAATTTCGTAGCTCTAGCTTTTATAGTGTCTGAAATCTCCATATTCATACAGACGCGGCTGTTGATGCTGATCAAGAATGTATATGCTATATGGGGTCGCAGACGCCTCCTTCTGCTTGTTACGCACATTAGGACAAACGCAAAAGGTCATGAGTTTTTTAAAATCCATGACCTAAAAACATAATATCAATATAGTTACCGTAAATGTCAAGAATATGAAATAGATACAACATTTAGAGAAGCATAATAAACACGATCAAATAAAAAAGAAACAAGTAGTAACGGCTACAGTCAAGCTTTGACTGTAGGAGGTCGTGGATCTTAAGTGTACATGCGGAAGTTAGAGCATAAAAGAAGACATTCTTGAAACGCAGTGTTTAATAATGTTAGAAAATTATGAAAATTATAATAATTATTGTGTAAAACATGTAAGAAAGCTACCGTCTAGTTTCCTCGACTGTGAGATACTCGTCACCAAATTTTACTGATTGGAAGAATGTTAAAGAGCGACCATCGACTGAGGGACAACCAGCTGTACAGGTGCGGGTACACCCGATTTCACATTATAAAAGCAGTTCGTTAATACCTTCTGTGTTTTTTGTCTGATTGTAACCAAATTTTCATAGATCATTAAGATGATGATTAGTATTGTGTGTGCCAAAACTGAACGTTCTTGCTTTAACATGATGCTTGGAAATCGTTTTTTCGATTTACAGGGGCGAAGGCAGGCGTAGCCATCATCTAAAATTAGCTTCAGCTGCCTCCCAAGTTTTTACACGTTGTCTCTGAATTTCGTAGCTCTAGCTTTTATAGTTTCTGAGATCTCGATATTCATACAGACTCGGCTTTTGATGCTGATCAAGAATGTATATGGTTTATGGGGTCGCAGACGCCTCCTTCTGCTTGTTACGCACATTAGGACAAACGCAAAAGGTCATGAGTTTTTTAAAATCCATGACCTCAAAGCATAATATCTAACTATATTGATAGTTACCGTAAATGTCAAGAATATGAAATAGATACAACATTTAGAGAAGCATAATAAACACGATCAAATAAAAAGAAACAAGTAGGAATGACTACAGTCAAGCTTTGGCTGTACGAGGTCGTGGATCTTAAGTGTACATGCGGAAGTTAGAGCATAAAAGAAGACATTCTTGAAACGCAGTGTTTAATAATGTTAGAAAATTATGAAAATTATAATAATTATTATGTAAAACATGTAAGAAAGCTACTGTCTAGTTTCCTCGACTGTGAGATACTCGTCACCCAATTTTACTGATTGGAAGAATGTTAAAGAGAAGAATGTTAGTTCGTTAATACCTTCTGTGTTTTTTGTCTGATTGTAACCAAATTTTCAGAGATCATTAAGATGATGATTAGTATTGTGTGTGCCAAAACTGAACGTTCTGGCTTTAACATGATGCTTGGAAATCGTTTTTTCGATTTACAGGGGCGAAGGGAGGCGTAGCCATCATCTAAAATTAGCTTCAGCTGCCTCCCAAGTTTTTACACGTTGTCTCTAAATTTCGTAGCTCTAGCTTTTATAGTTTCTGATGAGGACAAACGCAAAAGGTCATGAGTTTTTTAAAATCCATGACCTAAAAGCATAATATCAATATAGTTACCGTAAATGTCAAGAATATGAAATAGATACAACATTTAGAGAAGCATAATAAACACGATCAAATAAAAAAGAGACAAGTAGGAACGGCTACAGTCAAGCTTTGACTGTACGAGGTCGTGGATCTTAAGTGTACATGCGGAAGTTAGAGTATAAAAGAAGACATTCTTGAAACGCAATGTTTAATAATGTTAGAAAATTATGAAAATTATAATAATTATTGTGTAAAACATGTAAGAAAGCTACTGTCTAGTTTCCTCGACTGTGAGATACTCGTCACCCAATTTTACTGATTGGAAGAATGTTAAAGAGCGACCATCGACTGAGCGACAACCAGCTGTACAGGTACAGGTACACCCGATTTCACATTATAAAAGTAGTTCGTTAATACCTTCTGTGTTTTTTGTCTGATTGTAGCCAAATTTTCAGAGATCATTAAGATGATGATTAGTATTGTGTGTGCCAAGACTGAACGTTCTGGCTTTACATGATGCTTGGAAATCGTTTTTCGATTTACAGGGACGAAGGGAGGCGTAGCCATCATCTAAAATTAGCTTCAGCTGCCTCCCAAGTTTTTACACGTTGTCTCTAAATTTCGTAGCTCTAGCTTTTATAGATTCTGATGAGGACAAACGCAAAAGGTCATGAGTTTTTTAAAATCCATGACCTAAAAACATAATATCAATATAGTTACCGTAAATGTCAAGAATATGAAATAGATACAACATTTAGAGAAGCATAATAAACACGATCAAATAAAAAAGAAACAAGTAGGATCGGCTACAGTCAAGCTTTGACTGTACGAGGTCGTGGATCTTAAGTGTACATGCGGAAGTTAGAGCATAAAAGACGACATTCTTGAAACGCAGTGTTTAATAATGTCAAAAAATTATAATAATTATTGTGTAAAACATGTAAGAAAGCTACTGTCTAGTTTCCTCGACTGTGAGATACTCGTCACCCAATTTTACTGATTGGAAGAATGTTAAAGAGCGACCATCGACTGAGGGACAACCAGCTGTACAGGTACAGGTACACCCGATTTCACATTATAAAAGTAGTTCGTTAATACCTTCTGTGTTTTTTGTCTGATTGTAGCCAAATTTTCAGAGATCATTAAGATGATGATTAGTATTGTGTGTGCCAAAACTGAACGTTCTGGCTTTACATGATGCTTGGAAATCGTTTTTTCGATTTACAGGGACGAAGGGAGGCGTAGCCATCATCTAAAATTAGCTCCAGCTGCCTCCCAAGTTTTTACACGTTGTCTCTAAATTTCGTAGCTCTAGCTTTTATAGTTTCTGATGAGGACAAACGCAAAAGGTCATGAGTTTTTTAAAATCCATGACCTAAAAACATAATATCAATATAGTTACCGTAAATGTCAAGAATATGAAATAGATACAACATTTAGAGAAGCATAATAAACACGATCAAATAAAAAAGAAACAAGTAGGATCGGCTACAGTCAAGCTTTGACTGTACGAGGTCGTGGATCTTAAGTGTACATGCGGAAGTTAGAGCATAAAAGAAGACATTCTTGAAACGCAGTGTTTAATAATGTCAAAAAATTATAATAATTATTGTGTAAAACATGTAAGAAAGCTACTGTCTAGTTTCCTCGACTGTGAGATACTCGTCACCCAATTTTACTGATTGGAAGAATGTTAAAGAGCGACCATCGACTGAGGGACAACCAGCTGTACAGGTACAGGTACACCCGATTTCACATTATAAAAGTAGTTCGTTAATAACTTCTGTGTTTTTTGTCTGATTGTAGCCAAATTTTCAGAGATCATTAAGATGATGATTAGTATTGTGTGTGCCAAGACTGAACGTTCTGGCTTTACATGATGCTTGGAAATCGTTTTTTCGATTTACAGGGACGAAGGGAGGCGTAGCCATCATCTAAAATTAGCTTCAGCTGCCTCCCAAGTTTTTACACGTTGTCTCTAAATTTCGTAGCTCTAGCTTTTATAGTTTCTGATGAGGACAAACGCAAAAGATCATGAGTTTTTTAAAATCCATGACCTAAAAACATAATATCAATATAGTTACCGTAAATGTCAAGAATATGAAATAGATACAACATTTAGAGAAGCATAATAAACACGATCAAATAAAAAAGAAACAAGTAGGAATGGCTACAGTCAAGCTTTGGCTGTACGAGGTCGTGGATCTTAAGTGTACATGCGGAAGTTAGAGCATAAAAGAAGACATTCTTGAAACGCAGTGTTTAATAATGTTAGAAAATTATGAAAATTATAATAATTATTATGTAAAACATGTAAGAAAGCTACTGTCTAGTTTCCTCGACTGTGAGATACTCGTCACCCAATTTTAGTAGTTCGTTAATACCATCTGTGTTTTTTGTCTGATTGTAACCAAATTTTCAGACATCATTAAGATGATGATTAGTATTGTGTGCCAAAACTGAACGTTCTGGCTTTAACATGATGCTTGGAAATCGTTTTTTCGATTTACAGGGGCGAAGGGAGGCGTGGCCATCATCTAAAATTAGCTTCAGCTGCCTCCCAAGTTCTTACACGTTGTCTCTAAATTTCGTAGCTCTAGCTTTTATAGTTTCTGATGAGGACAAACGCAAAAGGTCATGAGTTTTTTAAAATCCATGACCTAAAAGCATAATATCAATATAGTTACCGTAAATGTCAAGAATATGAAATAGATACAACATTTAGAGAAGCATAATAAACACGATCAAATAAAAAAGAAACAAGTAGGAACGGCTACAGTCAAGCTTTGACTGTACGAGGTCGTGGATCTTAAGTGTACATGCGGAAGTTAGAGTATAAAAGAAGACATTCTTGAAACGCAATGTTTAATAATGTTAGAAAATTATGAAAATTATAATAATTAATGTGTAAAACATGTAAGAAAGCTACTGTCTAGTTTCCTCGATTGTGAGATACTCGTCACCCAATTTTACTGATTGGAAGAATGTTAAAGAGCGACCATCGACTGAGGGACAACCAGCTGTACAGGTGCAGGTACACCCGATTTCACATTATAAAAGTAGTTCGTTAATACCTTCTGTGTTTTTTGCCTGATTGTAGCCAAATTTTCAGAGATCATTAAGATGATGATTAGTATTGTGTGTGCCAAAACTAAACGTTCTGGCTTTAACATGATGCTTGGAAATCGTTTTTTCGATTTACAGGGGCGAAGGGGGCGTAGCCATCATCTAAAATTAGCTTCAGCTGCCTCCCAAGTTTTTACACGTTGTCTCTAAATTTCGTAGCTGTAGCTTTTATAGTTTCTGAGATCTCGATATTCATACAGACGCGGCTTTTGATGCTGATCAAGAATGTATATGGTTTATGGGGTCGCAGACGCCTCCTTCTGATTGTTACGCACATTAGGACAAACGCAAAAGGTCATGAGTTTTTTAAAATCCATGACCTAAAAACATAATATCAATATAGTTACCGTAAATGTCAAGAATATGAAATAGATACAACATTTAGAGAAGCATAATAAACACGATCAAATAAAAAAGAAACAAGTAGGAACGGCTACAGTCAAGCTTTGACTGTAGGAGGTCGTGGATCTTAAGTGTACATGCGGAAGTTAGAGCATAAAAGAAGACATTGTTGAAACGCAGTGTTTAATAATGTTAGAAAATTATGAAAATTATAATAATTATTGTGTAAAACATGTAAGAAAGTATTGTGTATGCCAAAACTGAACGTTCTGGCTTTAACATGATGCTTGGAAATCGTTTTTTCGATTTACAGGGGCGAAGGGAGGCGTGGCCATCATCTAAAATTAGCTTCAGTTGCCTCCCAAGTTTTTACACGTTGTCTCTAAATTTCGTAGCTCTAGCTTTTATAGTTTCTGATGAGGACAAACGCAAAAGGTCATGAGTTTTTTAAAATCCATGACCTAAAAACATAATATCAATATAGTTACCGTAAATGTCAAGAATATGAAATAGATACAACATTTAGAGAAGCATAATAAACACGATCAAATAAAAAAGAAACAAGTAGGAACGGCTACAGTCAAGCTTTGACTGTACGAGGTCGTGGATCTTAAGTGTACATGCGGAAGTTAGAGCATAAAAGAAGACATTCTTGAAACGCAGTGTTTAATAATGTCAGAAAATTATAATAATTATTGTGTAAAACATGTAAGAAAGCTACCGTCTAGTTTCCTCGACTGTGAGATACTCGTCACCAAATTTTACTGATTGGAAGAATGTTAAAGAGCGACCATCGACTGAGGGACAACCAGCTGTACAGGTGCAGGTACACCCGATTTCACATTATAAAAGTAGTTCGTTAATACCTTCTGTGTTTTTTGTCCGATTGTAACCAAATTTTCATAGATCATTAAGATGGTGATTAGTATTGTGTGTGCCAAAACTGAACATTCTTGCTTTAACATGATGCTTGGAAATCGTTTTTTCGATTTACAGGGGCGAAGGGAGGCGTAGCCATCATCTAAAATTAGCTTAAGCTGCCTCCCAAGTTTTTACACGTTGTCTCTAAATTTCGTAGCTCTAGCTTTTATAGTTTCTGAGATCTCGATATTCATACAGACGCGGCTTTTGATGCTGATCAAGAATGTATATGGTTTATGGGGTCGCAGACGCCTCCTTCTGCTTGTTACGCACATTAGGACAAACGCAAAAGGTAATGAGTTTTTTAAAATCCATGACCTAAAAACATAATATCAATATAGTTACCGTCAATGTCAAGAATATGAAATAGATACAACATTTAGAGAAGCATAATAAACACGATCAAATAAAAAAGAAACAAGTAGGATCGGCTACAGTCAAGCTTTGACTGTAGGAGGTCGTGGATCTTAAGTGTACATGCGGAAGTTAGAGCATTAAAGACGACATTGTTGAAACGCAGTGTTTAATAATGTCAGAAAATTATAATAATTATTGTGTAAAACATATAAGAAAGCTACTGTCTAGTTTCCTCGGCTGTGAGATACTCGTCACCCAATTTTACTGATTGGAAGAATGTTAAAGAGCGACCATCGACTGAGGGACAACCAGCTGTACAGGTGCAGGTACACCCGATTTCACATTATAAAAGTAGTTCGTTTATAACTTCTGTGTTTTTTGTCCGATTGTAACCAAATTTTCAGAGATCATTACGATGATGATAAGTATTGCGTGTGCCAAAACTGAACGTTCTGGCTTTAACATGATGCTTGGAAATCGGTTTTTCGATTTACAGGGGCGAAGGGAGGCGTGGCCAACATCTAAAATTAGCTTCGGCTGCCTCCCAAGTTTTTACACGTTGTCTCTAAATTTCGTAGCTCTAGCTTTTATATTGTCTGAGATCTCGATATTCATACAGACGCGGCTGTTGATGCTGATCAAGAATGTATATGGTTTATAGGGTCGCAGACGCCTCCTTCTGCTTGTTACGCACATTAGGACAAACGCAAAAGGTCATGAGTTTTTTAAAATCCATGACCTAAAAACATAATATCAATATAGTTACCGTAAATGTCAAGAATATGAAATAGATACAACATTTAGAGAAGCATAATAAACACGATCAAATAAAAAAGAAACAAGTAGGAACGGCTACAGTCAAGCTTTGACTGTAGGAGGTCGTGGATCTTAAGTGTACATGCGGAAGGTAGAGCATAAAAGAAGACATTCTTGAAACGCAGTGTTTAATAATGTTAGAAAATTATGAAAATTATAATAATTATTGTGTAAAACATGTAAGAAAGCTACCGTCTAGTTTCCTCGACTGTGAGATACTCGTCACCCAATTTTACTGAATGGAAGAATGTTAAAGAGCGACCATCGACTGAGGGACAACCAGCTGTACAGGTGCAGGTACACCCGATTTCACATTATAAAAGTAGTTCGTTAATAACTTCTGTATTTTTTGTCCGATTGTAACCATATTTTCAGAGATCATTAAGATGATGACTAATATTGTGTGTGCCAAAACTGAACGTTCTGGCTTTAACATGATGCTTGAATATCGTTTTTTTCGATTTACAGGGGCGAAGGGAGGCGTAGCCAACATCTAAAATTAGCTTCGGCTGCCTCCCAAGTTTTTACACGTTGTCTCTAAATTTCGTAGCTCTAGCTTTTATAGTGTCTGAGATCTCGATATTCATACAGACGCGGCTGTTGATGCTGATCAAGAATGTATATGGTTTGTGGGGTCGCAGACGCCTCCTTCTGCTTGTTACGCACATTAGGACAAACGCAAAAGGTCATGAGTTTTTTAAAATCCATGACCTAAAAACATAATATCAATATATTTACCGTAAATGTCAAGAATATGAAATAGATACAACATTTAGAGAAGCATAATAAACACGATCAAATAAAAAAGAAACAAGTAGGAACGGCTACAGTCAAGCTTTGACTGTAGGAGGTCGTGGATCTTAAGTGTACATGCGGAAGTTAGAGCATAAAAGAAGACATTCTTGAAACGCAGTGTTTAATAATGTTAGAAAATTATGAAAATTATAATAATTATTGTGTAAAACATGTAAGAAAGCTACTGTCTAGTTTCCTCGACTGTGAGATACTCGTCACCCAATTTTACTGATTGGAAGAATGTTAAAGAGCGACCATCGACTGAGGGACAATCAGCTGTACAGGTGCAGGTGCACCCGATTTCACATTATAAAAAGTAGTTCGTTAATAACTTCTGTGTTTTTTGTCCGATTGTAACCAAATTTACAGGGATCATTAAGATGATGATTAGTATTGTGTGTGCCAAAACTGAACGTTCTGGCTTTAACATGATGCTTGGAAATCGTTTTTCGATTTACAGGGGCGAAGGGAGGCGTAGCCAACATCTAAAATTAGCTTCAGCTGCCTCCCAAGTTTTTACACGTTGTCTCTAAATTTCGTAGCTCTAGCTTTTATAGTTTCTGAGATCTCGATATTATACAGACTGATGCGATCAAAAGTAAGGTCATGAGTTTTTCTAAAATCCATGACCTCAAAAACATAATATCAATATAGCTACCGTAAATGTCAAGAATATGAAATAGATACAACATTTAGAGAAGCATAATAAACACGATCAAATAAAAAAGAAACAAGTAGGAACGGCTTCAGTCAAGCTTTGACTGTACGAGGTCGTGGATCTTAAGTGTACATGCGGAAGTTAGAGCATAAAAGAAGACATTCTTGAAACGCAGTGTTTAATAATGTCAGAAAATTATAATAATTATTGTGTAAAACATGTAAGAAAGCTACTGTCTAGTTTCCTCGACTGTAAGATACTCGTCACCCAATTTTACTGATTGGAAGAATGTTAAAGAGCGACCATAGACTGAGGGACAACCAGCTGTACATGTGCAGGTACACCCGATTTCACATTATAAAAGTAGTTCGTTAATAACTTCTGTGTTTTTTCTCCGATTGTAACCAAATTTTCAGAGATCATTAAGATGATGATTAGTATTGTGTGTGCCAAAACTGAACGTTCTGGCTTTAACATGATGCTTGAATAACGTTTTTTTCGATTTACAGGGGCGAAGGGAGGCGTGGCCAACATCTAAAATTAGCTTCGGCTGCCTCCCAAGTTTCTACACGTTGTCTCTAAATTTCGTAGCTCTAGCTTTTATAGTGTCTGAGATCTCGATATTCATACAGACGCGGCTGTTGATGCTGATCAAGAATGTATATGGTTTATGGGGTCGCAGACGCCTCCTTCTGCTTGTTACGCACATTAGGACAAACGCAAAAGGTCATGAGTTTTTTAAAATCCATGACCTAAAAACATAATATCAATATAGTTACCGTAAATGTCAAGAATATGAAATAGATACAACATTTAGAGAAGCATAATAAACACGATCAAATAAAAAAGAAACAAGTAGGAACGGCTACAGTCAAGCTTTGACTGTAGGAGGTCGTGGATCTTAAGTGTACATGCGGAAGTTAGAGCATAAAAGAAGACATTCTTGAAACGCAGTGTTTAATAATGTTAGAAAATTATGAAAATTATAATAATTATTGTGTAAAATATGTAAGAAAGCTACCGTCTAGTTTCCTCGACTGTGAGATACTCGTCACCCAATTTTACTGATTGGAAGAATGTTAAAGAGCGACACTAGGGACAACCATTTTTATTCTTAGGGTGCTCATCAACCTTTTTCGATTTACAGGGGCGAAGGGAGGCGTAGCCAACATCTAAAATTAGCTTCGGCTGCCTCCCAAGTTTCTACACGTTGTCTCTAAATTTCGTACCTCTAGCTTTTATAGTGTCTGAGATCTCGATATTCATACAGACGCGGCTGTTGATGCTGATCAAGAATGTATATGGTTTATGGGGTCGCAGACGCCTCCTTCTGCTTGTTACGCACATTAGGACAAACGCAAAAGGTCATGAGTTTTTTAAAATCCATGACCTAAAAACATAATATCAATATAGTTACCGTAAATGTCAAGAATATGAAATAGATACAACATTTAGAGAAGCATAATAAACACGATCAAATAAAAAAGAAACAAGTAAGAACGGCTACAGTCAAGCTTTGACTGTACGAGGTCGTGGATCTTAAGTGTACATGCGGAAGGTAGAGCATAAAAGAAGACATTCTTGAAACGCAGTGTTTAATAATGTTAGAAAATTATGAAAATTATAATAATTATTAAAACATGTAAGAAAGCTACCGTCTAATTTCCTCGACTGGGAGATTCTCGTCACCCAATTTTACTGATTGGAAGAATGTTAAAGAGCGACCATCGACTGAGGGACAACCAGCTGTACAGATGCAGGTGCACCCGATTTCACATTATAAAAGTAGTTCGTTAATAACTTCTGTGTTTTTTCTCCGATTGTAACCATATTTTCAGAGATCATTAAGATGATGATTAGTATTGTGTGTGCCAAAACTGAACGTTCTGGCTTTAACATGATGCTTGAATATCGTTTTTTTCGATTTACAGGGGCGAAGGGAGGCGTAGCCAACATCTAAAATTAGCTTCGGCTGCCTACCAAGTTTTTACACGTTGTCTCTAAATTTCGTACCTCTAGCTTTTATAGTGTCTGAGATCTCGATATTCATACAGACGCGGCTGTTGATGCTGATCAAGAATGTATATGGTTTATGGGGTCGCAGACGCCTCCTTCTGCTTGTTACGCACATTAGGACAAACCCAAAAGGTCATTAGTTTTTTAAAATCCATAACCTAAAAACATAATATCAATATAGTTACCGTAAATGTCAAGAATATGAAATAATTACAACATTTAGAGAAGCATAATAAACACGATCAAATAAAAAAGAAACAAGTAGGAACGGCAACAGTCAAGCTTTGATTGTACGAGGTCGTGGATCTTAAGTGTACATGCGGAAGTTTGAGCATAAAAGAAGACATTCTTGAAACGCAGTGTTTAATAATGTTAGAAAATTATAAAAATTATAATAATTATTGTGTAAAACATGTAAGAAAGCTACTGTCTAGTTTCCTCGACTGTGAGATACTCGTCACCCAATTTTACTGAATAGAAGAATGTTAAAGAGCGACCATAGACTGAGGGACAACCAGTTGTACATGTGCAGGTACACCCGATTTCACATTATAAAAGTAGTTCGTTAATAACTTCTGTGTTTTTTCTCCGATTGTAACCAAATTTTCAGAGATCATTAAGATGATGATTAGTATTGTGTGTGCCAAAACTGAACGTTCTGGCTTTAACATGATGCTTGAATATCGTTTTTTCGATTTACAGGGGCGAAGGGAGGCGTGGCCAACATCTAAAATTAGCTTCGGCTGCCTCCCAAGTTTTTACACGTTGTCTCTAAATTTCGTAGCTCTAGCTTTTATAGTGTCTGAGATCTCGATATTCATACAGACGCGGCTGTTGAAGCTGATCAAGAATGTATATGGTTTATGGGGTCGCAGACGCCTCCTTCTGCTTGTTACGCACATTAGGACAAACGCAAAAGGTCATGAGTTTTTTAAAATCCATGACCTAAAAACATAATATCAATATAGTTACCGTAAATGTCAAGAATATGAAATAGATACAACATTTAGAGAAGCATAATAAACACGATCAAATAAAAAAGAAACAAGTAGGAACGGCTACAGTCAAGCTTTGACTGTAGGAGGTCGTGGATCTTAAGTGTACATGCGGAAGTTAGAGCATAAAAGAAGACATTCTTGAAACGCAGTGTTTAATAATGTTAGAAAATTATGAAAATTATAATAATTATTGTGTAAAACATGTAAGAAAGCTACCGTCTAGTTTCCTCGACTGTGAGATACTCGTCACCCAATTTTACTGATTGGAAGAATGTTAAAGAGCGACCATCGACTGAGGGACAACCAGCTGTACAGGTGCAGGTACACCCGATTTCACATTATAAAAGTAGTTCGTTAATAACTTCTGTGTTTTTGTCCGATTGTAACCAAATTTTCAGAGATCATTAAGATGATGATTAGTATTGTGTGTGCCAAAACTGAACGTTCTGGCTTTAACATGATGCTTGAATATCTTTTTTTTCGATTTACGGGGGCGAAGGGAGGCGTGGCCAACATCTAAAATTAGCTTCGGCTGCCTCCCAAGTTTTTACACGTTGTCTCTAAATTTCGTAGCTCTAGCTTTTATATTGTCTGAGATCTCGATATTCATACAGACGCGGCTGTTGATGCTGATCAAGAATGTATATGGTTTATGGGGTCGCAGACGCCTCCTTCTGCTTGTTACGCACATTAGGACAAACGCAAAAGGTCATGAGTTTTTTAAAATCCATGACCTAAAAACATAATATCAATATAGTTACCGTAAATGTCAAGAATATGAAATAATTACAACATTTAGAGAAGCATAATAAACACGATCAAATAAAAAAGAAACAAGTAGGAACGGCTACAGTCAAGCTTTGACTGTACGAGGTCGTGGATCTTAAGTGTACATGCGGAAGTTAGAGCATAAAAAGAAGACATTCTTGAAACGCAGTGTTTAATAATGTTAGAAAATTATTTGAAAATTATAATAATTATTGTGTAAAATATGTAAGAAAGCTACTGTCTAGTTTCCTCGACTGTGAGATACTCGTCACCCAATTTTACTGATTGGAAGAATGTTAAAGAGCGACCACGACGAGGCACGCCAGGCAGCTAACCTTTTTTTCGATTTACAGGGGCGAAGGGAGGCGTAGCCAACATCTAAAATTAGCTTCGGCTGCCTACCAAGTTTTTACACGTTGTCTCTAAATTTCGTACCTCTAGCTTTTTATAGTGTCTGAGATCTCGATATTCATACAGACGCGGCTGTTGATGCTGATCAAGAATGTATATGGTTTATGGGGTCGCAGACGCCTCCTTCTGCTTGTTACGCACATTAGGACAAACGCAAAAGGTCATGAGTTTTTAAAATCCATGACCTAAAAACATAATATCAATATAGTTACCGTAAATGTCAAGAATATGAAATAGATACAACATTTAGAGAAGCATAATAAACACGATCAAATAAAAAAGAAACAAGTAAGAACGGCTACAGTCAAGCTTTGACTGTAGGAGGTCGTGGATCTTAAGTGTACATGCGGAAGGTAGAGCATAAAAGAAGACATTCTTGAAACGCAGTGTTTAATAATGTTAGAATATTATGAAAATTATAATAATTAAAAACATGTAAGAAAGCTACCGTCTAATTTCCTTGACTTTGAGATACTCGTCACCCAATTTTACTGATTGGAAGAATGTTAAAGAGCGACCATCGACTGAGGGACAACCAGCTGTACAGGTGCAGGTGCACCCGATTTCACATTATAAAAAGTAGTTCGTTAATAACTTCTGTGTTTTTTCTCCGATTGTAACCATATTTTCAGAGATCATTAAGATGATGATTAGTATTGTGTGTGCCAAAACTGAACGTTCTGGCTTTTAACATGATGCTTGGAAACCGTTTTTTCGATTTAGAGAGTCGAAGGGAGGCGTGGCCAACATCTGAAATTAGCCTCGGCTGCCTCCCAAGTTTTTACACGTTGCCTCTAAATTTCGTAGCTCTAGCTTTTATAGTTTCTGAGATCTCGATATTCATACAGACTCGGCTGTTGATGCTGATCAAGAATGTATACGGTTTATGGGGTCGCAGACGCCTCCTTCTGCTTGTTACGCACATTAGGACAAACGCAAAAGGTCATGAGTTTTTTAAAATCCATGACCTAAAAGCATAATATCAATATAGTTACCGTAAATGTCAAGAATAGGAAATAGATACAACATTTAGAGAAGCATAATAAACACGATCAAATAAAAAAGAAAGAAGTAGGAACGGCTACAGTCAAGCTTTGACTGTACGAGGTCGTGGATCTTAAGTGTACATGCGGAAGTTAGAGCATAAAAGAAGGCGTTCTTGAAACGCAGTGTTTAATAATGTTAGAAAATTATGAAAATTATAATAATTATTGTGTAAAACATGTAAGAAAGCTCCTGTCTAGTTTCCTCGACTGTGAGATACTCGTCACCCAATTTTACTGAATGGAAGAATGTTAAAGAGCGACCATCGACTGAGGGACAACCAGCTGTACAGGTGCAGGTCACCCGATTTCACATTATAAAAAGTAGTTCGTTAATAACTTCTGTGTTTTTGTCCGATTGTAACCAAATTTTCAGAGATCATTAAGATGATGATTAGTATTGTGTGTGCCAAAACTGAACGTTCTGGCTTTAACATGATGCTTGAAATTGTTTTTCGATTTACAGGGGCGAAGGGAAGCGTGGCCAACATCTAAAATTAGCTTCGGCTGCCTCCCAAGTTTTTACACGTTGCTTCTAAATTTCGTAGCTCTAACTTTTAAAGATTCTGAAATCTCGATATTCATACAGACTCGGCTGTTGATGCTGATCAAGAATGTATATGGTTTATGGGGTCGCAGACGCCTCCTTCTGCTTGTTACGCACATTAGGACAAACGCAAAGGTCATGAGTTTTTTAAAATCCATGACCTAAAAATATAATATCAATATAGTTACCGTAAATGTCAAGAATATGAAATAGATACAACATTTAGAGAAGCAATAATAAACACGATCAAATAAAAAAGAAAAACAAGTAAGGAAAAAAGAAACAAGTGTACCGTAAATGTCAAGAATATGAAATAATTACAACATTTAGAGAAGCATAATAAACATGATCAAATAAAAAAGAAACAAGTAGGAACGGCAACAGTCAAGCTTTGACTGTACGAGGTCGTGGATCTTAAGTGTACATGCGGAAGTTAGAGCATAAAAGAAGACGTTCTTGAAACGCAGTGTTTAATAATGTTAGAAAATTATGAAAATTATAATAATTATTGTGCAAAACATGTAAGAAAGCTCCTGTCTAGTTTCCTCGACTGTGAGATAGTCGTCACCCAATTTTACTGATTGGAAGAATGTTAATGAGCGACCATCGACTGAGGGACAACCAGCTGTACAGGTGCAGGTACACCCGATTTCACATTATAAAAGTAGTTCGTTAATATCTTCTGTGTTTTTTGTCTGATTGTGACCAAATTTTCAGAGATCATTAAGATAATGATTAGTATTGTGTGTGCCAAAACTGAACGTTCTGGCTTTTAACATGATGCTTGGAAATCGTTTTTTCGATTTACAGAGGCGAAAGGAGGCGTGTCCAACATCTAAAATTAGCCTTGGCTGCCTCCCAAGTTTTTACACGTTGTCTCTAAATTTCGTAGCTGTAGCTTTTATAGTTTCTGAGATCTCGATATTCATACAGACTCGGCTTTTAATGCTGATCAAGAATGTATATGGTTTATGGGGTCGCAGACGCCTCCTTCTGCTTGTTACGCACATTAGGACAAACGCAAAAGGTCATGAGTTTTTTAAAATCCATGACCTAAAACATAATATCAATATAGTTACCGTAAATGTCAAGAATATGAAATAGCTACAACATTTAGAGAAGCATAATAAACACGATCAAATAAAAGGAAACAAGTAGGAACGGCTACAGTCAAGCTTTGACTGTAGGAGGTCGTGGATCTTAAGTGTACATGCGGAAGTTAGTGCATAAAAGAAGACATTCTTGAAACGCATTGTTTAATAATGTTAGAAAATTATAATAATTATTGTGTAAAACATGTAAGAAAGCTACCGTCTAGCTTCCTCGACTGTGAGATATTCGTCATCCAATTTTACTGATTGGAAGAATGTTAAAGAGCGACCATCGACTGAGGGACAACACAGCTGTACAGGTGCAGGTGCACCCGATTTCACATTATAAAAGTAATTCGTTAATAACTTCTCTGGTTTTTGTCCGATTGTAACCAAACTTTCAGAGATCATTAAGATGATGGTTAGTATTGTGTGTGCTAAAACTGAACGTTCTTGCTTTAACATGATGATTGGAAATCGCTTTTTCGATTTACAGGGGCGAAGGGAGGCGTGGCCAACATCTAAAATTAGCTTCGGCTGCCTCCCAAGATTTTTACACGTTGTCTCTAAATTTCGTAGCTCTAGCTTTTATAGTGTCTGAGATCTCGATATTCATACAGACGCGGCTGTTGATGCTTATCAAGAATGTATATGGTTTATGTGGTCGCAGACGCCTCCTTCTGCTTGTTACGCACATTAGGACAAACGCAAAAGGTCATGAGTTTTTAAAATCCATGACCTAAAAAATAATATCAATACAGTTACCGTAAATGTCAAGAATATGAAATAGATACAACATTTAGAGAAGCATAATAAACACGATCAAATAAAAAAGAAACAAGTAGGAACGGCTACAGTCCAGCTTTGACTGTAGGAGGTCGTGGATCTTAAGTGTACATGCGGAAGTTAGAGCATAAAAGAAAACATTCTTGAAACGCAGTGTTTAATAATGTTCGAAAATTATGAAAATAATAATAATTATTGTGTAAAACATGTAAGAAAGCTACCGTCTAGCTTCCTCGGCTGTGAGATACTCGTCATCCAATTTTACTGATTGGAAGAATGTTAAAGAGCGACCATCGACTGAGGGACAACCAGCTGTACAGGTGCACCCGATTTCACATTATAAAAGAAGTTCGTTAATAACTTCTGTGTTTTTTGTCCGATTGTAACCAAATTTTCAGAGATCATTAAGATGATGATTAGTATTGTGTGTGCCAAAACTGAACGTTCTGTCTTTAACATGATGCTTGAATATCTTTTTTTTCGATTTACAGGGGCGAAGGGAGGCGTAGCCAACATCTAAAATTAGCTCCGGCTGCCTCCCAAGTTTTTACACGTTGTCTCTAAATTTCGTAGCTCTAGCTTTTATAGTTTCTGAGATCTCGATATTCATACAGACGCGGCTGTTGATGCTGATCAAGAATGTATATGGTTCTTGTTACGCACATTAGGACAAACGCAAAAGGTCATGAGTTTTTTAAAATCCAAAACCTAAAAACATAATATCAATATAGTTACCGTAAATGTCAATAATATGAAATAGATACAACATTTAGAGAAGCATAATAAACACGATCAAATAAAAAAGAAACAAGTAGGAACGGCTACAGTCAAGCTTTGACTGTACGAGGTTGTGGATCTTAAGTGTACATGCGGAAGTTAGAGCATAAAAGAAGACATTCTTGAAACGCAGTGTTTAATAATGTTAGAAAATTATGAAAATTATAATAATTATTGTGTAAAACATGTAAGAAAGCTACCGTCTAGCTTCCTCGGCTGTGAGATACTCGTCATCCAATTTTACTGATTGGAAGAATGTTAAAGAGCGACCATCGACTGAGGGACAACCAGCTGTACAGGTGCAGGTGCACCCGATTTCACATTATAAAAGTAGTTCGTTAATAACTTCTGTGTTTTTTGTCCGATTGTAACCAAATTTTCAGAGATCATTAAGATGATGATTAGTATTGTGTGTGCCAAAACTGAACGTTCTGTCTTTAACATGATGCTTGAATATCTTTTTTTTCTATTTACAGGGGCGAAGGGTGGCGTAGCCAACATCTAAAATTAGCTTCGGCTGCCTCCCAAGTTTTTACACGTTGTCTCTAAATTTCGTAGCTCTAGCTTTTATAGTTTCTGAGATCCCGATATTTATACGGACGCGGCTGTTGATGCTGATCAAGAATGTATATGGTTTATGGGGTCGCAGACGCCTCCTTCTGCTTGTTACGCACATTAGGACAAACGCAAAAGGTCATGAGTTTTTTAAAATCCATGACCTAAAAACATAATATCAATATAGTTACCGTAAATGTCAAGAATATGAAAGAGATACAACATTTAGAGAAGCATAATAAACACAATCAAATAACAAAGAAACATGTAGGAACGGCTACAGTCAAGCTTTGACTGTACGAGGTCGTGGATCTTAAGTGTACATGCGGAAGTTAGAGCATAAAAGAAGACATTCTTGAAACGCAGTGTTTAATAATGTTAGAAAAATATGAAAATTATAATAATTATTGTGTAAAACATGTAAGAAAGCTACTGTCTAGTTTCCTCGACTGTGAGATACTCGTCACCCAATTTTACTGAATGGAAGAATGTTAAAGAGCGACCATCGACTGAGGGACAACCAGCTATATAGGTGCAGGTACACCTTGTTTTCGATTTACAGGGGCGAAGGGAGGCGTGGCCAACATCGTTAGCTTCGGCTGCCTCCCAAGTTTTTACACGTTGTCTCTAAATTTCGTAGCTCTAGCTTTTATAGTTTCTGAGATCTCGATATTCATACAGGCGCGGCTGTTGATGCTGATCAAGAATGTATATGGTTTATGGGGTCGCAGACGCCTCCTTCTGCTTGTTACGCACATTAGAACAAACGCAAAAGGTCATGAGTGTAAACACGAACAAATAAAAAAGAAACAAGTAGGAACGGCTACAGTCAAGCTTTGATTGTACGAGGTCGTTGATCTTAAGTGTACATGCGGAAGTTAGAGCATAAAAGAAGACATTCTTGAAACGCAGTCTTTAATAATGTTAGAAAATTTTGAAAATTATAATAATTACTGTAAAACATGTAAGAAAGCTACTGTCTAGTTTCCTCGACTGTGAGATACTCGTCACCCAATTTTACTGATTGGAAGAATGTTAAAGAGCGACGATCGACTGAGGGACAACCAGCCGTACAGGTGCAGGTGCACCCGATTTCACATTATAAAAGTAATTCGTTAATAACTTCTCTGTTTTTTGTCCGATTGTAACCAAATTTTCAGAGATCATTAAGATGATGATTAGTATTGTGTGTGGTAAAACTGAACGTTCTGTCTTTAACATGATGCTTGAATATCTTTTTTTTCGATTTACAGGGGCGAAGGAAGGCGTGACCAATATCTAAAATTAGCTTCGGCTGCCTCCCAAGTTTTTACACGTTGTCTCTAAATTTCGTAGCTCTAGCTTTTATAGTTTCTGAGATCTCGATATTCATACAGACTCGGCTGTTGATGCTGATCAAGAATGTATATGGTTTATGGGGTCGCAGACGCCTCCTTCTGCTTGTTACGCACATTAGGACAAACGCAAAGGTCATGAGTTTTTTAAAATCCATGACCTAAAAAACATAATATCAATATAGTTACCGTAAATGTCAATAATATGAAATAGATACAACATTTAGAGAAGCATAATAAACACGATCAAATAAAAAAGAAACAAGTAGGAACGGCTACAGTCAAGCTTTGACTGTACGAGGTCGTGGATCTTAAGTGTATATGCGGAAGTTAGAGCATAAAAGAAGACATTCTTGAAACGCAGTGTTTAATAATGTTAGAAAATTATAAAATAATTATTGTGTAAAACATGTAAGAAAGCTACTGTCTAGTTTCCCGACTGTGAGATACTCGTCACCCAATTTTACTGAATGGAAGAATGTTAAAGAGGACCATCGACTGAGGGACAACCAGCTATATAGGTGCAGGTACACCTTGTTTTCGATTTACAGGGGCGAAGGAGGCGTGGCCAACATCGTTAGCTTCGGCTGCCTCCCAAGTTTTTACACGTTGTCTCTAAATTTCGTAGCTCTAGCTTTTATAGTTTCTGAGATCTCGATATTCATACAGGCGCGGCTGTTGATGCTGATCAAGAATGTATATGGTTTATGGGGTCGCAGACGCCTCCTTCTGCTTGTTACGCACATTAGAACAAACGCAAAAGGTCATGAGTGTAAACACGAACAAATAAAAAAGAAACAAGTAGGAACGGCTACAGTCAAGCTTTGATTGTACGAGGTCGTTGATCTTAAGTGTACATGCGGAAGTTAGAGCATAAAAGAAGACATTCTTGAAACGCAGTCTTTAATAATGTTAGAAAATTTTGAAAATTATAATAATTACTGTGTAAAACATGTAAGAAAGCTACTGTCTAGTTTCCTCGACTGTGAGATACTCGTCACCCAATTTTACTGATTGGAAGAATGTTAAAGAGCGACGATCGACTGAGGGACAACCAGCCGTACAGGTGCAGGTGCACCCGATTTCACATTATAAAAGTAATTCGTTAATAACTTCTCTGTTTTTGTCCGATTGTAACCAAATTTTCAGAGATCATTAAGATGATGATTAGTATTGTGTGTGCGAAGGGCGAAGGGGGCGAAGGGAGGCGTGGCCAACATCTAAAATAAGCTTCGGCTGCCTCCAAAGTTTTTACACGTTGTCTCTAAATTTCGTAGCTCTAGCTTTTATAGTTTCTGAGATCTCGATATTCATACAGACTCGGCTGTTGATACTGATCAAGAATGTATATGGTTTATGGGGTCGCAGACGCCTCCTTCTGCTTGTTCCGCACATTAGACAAACGCAAAAGGTCATGAGCTTTTTAAAATCCATGACCTAAAAACATAATATCAATATAGTTACGTTCTGGCTTTAACATGATGATTGAATATTGTTTTTTTCGATTTACAGGGGCGAAGGAAGGCGTGGCCAACATCTAAAATTAGCTTCGGCTGCCTCCCAAGTTTTTACACGTTGTCTCTAAATTTCGTAGCTCTAGCTTTTATAGTGTCTGAGATCTCGATATTCATACAGACGCGGCTGTTGATGCTGATCAAGAATGTATATAGTTTATGGGGTCGCAGACGCCTCCTTCTGCTTGTTACGCACATGACCTAAAAACATAATATCAATATAGTTACCGTAAATGTCAAGAATATGAAACAGATACAATATTTAGAGAAGCATAATAAACACGATCAAATAAAATGAAACAAGTAGGAACGGCTACAGTCAAGCTTTGACTGTACGAGGTCGTGGATCTTAAGTGTACATGGGGAAGTTAGAGCATAAAAGAAGACATTCTTGAAACGCAGTGTTTAATAATGTTAGAAAATTATAATAATTATTGTGTAAAACATGTAAGAAAGCTACCGTCTAGCTTCCTCGACTGTGAGATACTCGTCATCCAATTTTACTGATTGGAAGAATGTTAAAGAGCGACCATCGACTGAGGGACAACCAGCTGTACAGGTGCAGGTGCACCTGATTTACATTATAAAAAGTAGTTCGTTAATAACTTCTTTTTTTTTGTCCGATTGTAACCAAATTTTCAGAGATCATTAAGATGATGATTAGTATTGTGTGTGGTAAAACTGAACGTTCTGTCTTTAACATGATGCTTGAATATCTTTTTTTCGATTTACAGGGGCGAAGGAAGGCGTGACCAATATCTAAAATTAGCTTCGGCTGCCTCCCAAGTTTTTACACGTTGTCTCTAAATTTCGTAGCTCTAGCTTTTATAGTTTCTGAGATCTCGATATTCATACAGACTCGGCTGTTGATGCTGATCAAGAATGTATATGGTTTATGGGGTCGCAGATGCCTCCTTCTGCTTGTTACGCACATTAGGACAAACGCAAAAGGTCATGAGTTTTTTAAAATCCATGACCTAAAAACATAATATCAATATAGTTACCGTAAATGTCAATAATATGAAATAGATACAACATTTAGAGAAGCATAATAAACACGATCAAATAAAAAAGAAACAAGTAGGAACGGCTACAGTCAAGCTTTGACTGTACGAGGTCGTGGATCTTAAGTGTATATGCGGAAGTTAGAGCATAAAAGAAGACATTCTTGAAACGCAGTGTTTAATAATGTTAGAAAATTATAATAATTATTGTGTAAAACATGTAAGAAAGCTACTGTCTAGTTTCCTCGACTGTGAGATACTCGTCACCCAATTTTACTGATTGGAAGAATGTTAAAGAGCGACGATCGACTGAGGGACAACCAGCCGTACAGGTGCAGGTGCACCCGATTTCACATTATAAAAGTAATTCGTTAATAACTTCTCTGTTTTTGTCCGATTGTAACCAAATTTTCAGAGATCATTAAGATGATGATTAGTATTGTGTGTGCGAAGGGGCGAAGGGAGGCGTGGCCAACATCTAAAATAAGCTTCGGCTGCGTCCCAAGTTTTTACACGTTGTCTCTAAATTTCGTAGCTCTAGCTTTTATAGTTTCTGAGATCTCGATATTCATACAGGCGCGGCTGTTTATGCTGATCAAGAATGTATATGGTTTATGGGGTCGCAGACGCCTTCTTCTGCTTGTTACGCACATTAGACAAACGCAAAAGGTCATGAGCTTTTTAAAATCCATGACCTAAAAACATAATATCAATATAGTTACGTTCTGGCTTTAACATGATGATTGAATATTGTTTTTTCGATTTACAGGGGCGAAGGAAGGCGTGGCCAACATCTAAAATTAGCTTCGGCTGCCTCCCAAGTTTTTACACGTTGTCTCTAAATTTCGTAGCTCTAGCTTTTAATAGTTTCTGAGATCTCGATATTCATACAGGCGCGGCTGTTGATGCTGATCAAGAATGTATATGGTTTATGGGGTCGCAGACGCCTCCTTCTGCTTGTTACGCACATTAGGACAAACGCAAAAGGTCATGAGTGTTAAATCAACTAAATATATATAAATGAAGTAAAAAACAACAAAAATAAAAACACGAACAAATAAAAAAAAAACAAGTAGGAACGGCTACAGTCAAGCTTTGATTGTACGAGGTCGTTGATCTTAAGTGTACATGCGGAAGTTAGAGCATAAAAGAAGACATTCTTGAAACGCAGTATTTAATAATGTTAGAAAATTATGAAAATTATAATAATTATTGTGTAAAACATGTAAGAAAGCTACTGTCTAGTTTCCTCGACTGTGAGATACTCGTCACCCAATTTTACTGAATGGAAGAATGTTAAAGAGCGACCATCGACTGAGGGACAACCAGCCGTACAGGTGCAGGTGCACCCGATTTCACATTATAAAATTAATTCGTTAATAACTTCTCTGTTTTTTGTCCGATTGTAACCAAATTTTCAGAGATCATTAAGATGATGATTAGTATTGTGTGTGCGAAGGGGCGAAGGGAGGCGTGGCCAACATCTAAAATAAGCTTCGGCTGCCTCCCAAGTTTTTACACGTTATCTCTAAATTTCGTAGCTCTAGCTTTTAATAGTTTCTGAGATCTCGATATTCATACAGGCGCGGCTGTTGATGCTGATCAAGAATGTAGATGGTTTATGGGGTCGCAGACGCCTCCTTCTGCTTGTTACGCACATTAGAACAAACGCAAAAGGTCATGAGTTTTTTAAAATCCATGACCTAAAAACATAATATCAATATAGTTACCGTAAATGTCAATAATATGAAATAGATACAACGATTTAGAGAAGCATAAGAAACACGATCAAATAAAAAGAAACAAGTAGGAACGGCTGCCGTCTACTGTACAAGGTCGTGGATCTTAAGTGTATATGCGGAAGTTGAGCATAAACTTGAAGTGTTTAATAATGTTAAAATATAAATATGTGTAAAACATGTAAGAGCACCGTCTAGCTCTTCTCGACTGTGAGATCTCGATATTCATCCAACCCTTTTATGCTGATTGGAAGAATGTTAAAGAGCGACCATCGACTGAGGGACAACCTGTACAGGTGCAGGTGACCCGATTTCACATTAGACAAAGTCGTAATAACTTCATGTTTTTTGTCCGATTGTAACCAAATTTTCATAGACCAAAAACATGATGATCAATATAGTTAAAACGTTCTGGCTTTAACATGATGATTGAATATCTTTTTTTTCGATTTACAGGGGCGAAGGGAGGCGTGGCCAACATCTAAAATTAGCTTCGGCTGCCTCCCAAGTTTTTACACGTTGTCTCTAAATTTCGTAGCTCTAGCTTTTATAGTTTCTGAGATCTCGATATTCATACAGGCGCGGCTGTTTATGCTGATCAAGAATGTATATGGTTTATGGGGTCGCAGACGCCTCCTTCTGCTTGTTACGCACATTAGGACAAACGCAAAAGGTCATGAGTTTTTTAAAATCCATGACCTAAAAACATAATATCAATATAGTTACCGTAAATGTCAAGAATATGAAATAGATACAACATTAAGAAGCATAATAAACACGATCAAATAAAAAAGAAACAAGTAGGAACGGCTACAGTCAAGCTTTGACTGTAGGAGGTCGTGGATCTTAAGTGTACATGCGGAAGTTAGAGCATAAAAGAAGACATTCTTGAAACGCAGTGTTTAATAATGTTAGCAAATTATGAAAATTATAATAATTATTGTGTAAAACATGTAAGAAAGCTACCGTCTAATTTCCTCGACTGTGAGATGCTCGTCACCCAATTTTACTGAATGGAAGAATGTTAAAGAGCGACCATCGACTGAGGGACAACCAGCTGTACAGGTGCAGGTGCACCTTTTTTCGATTTACAGGGGCGAAGGGAGGCGTAGCCAACATCTAAAATTAGCTTCGGCTGCCTCCCAAGTTTTTACACGTTGTCTCTAAATTTCGTAGCTCTAGCTTTTATAGTTTCTGAGATCTCGATATTCATACAGACTCGGCTTTTGATGCTGATCAAGAATGTATATGGTTTATGGGGTCGCAGACGCCTCCTTCTGCTTGTTACGCACATTAGGACAAACGCAAAAGGTCATGAGTTTTTTAAAATTCATGACCTAAAAACATAATATCAATATAGTTACCGTAAATGTCAAGAATATGAAAGAGATACAACATTTAGAGAAGCATAATAAACACGATCAATTAAAAAGAAACAAGTAGGAACGGCTACAGTCAAGCTTTGACTGTACGAGGTCGTGGATCTTAAATGTACATGCGGAAGTTAGAGCATAAAAGAAGACATTCTTCAAACGGAGTGTTTAATAATGTTAGAAAATTATGAAAATTATAATAATTATTGTGTAAAACATGTAAGAAAGCTACCGTCTAGATTCCTCGACTGTGAGATGCTCGTCACCCAATTTTACTGAATGGAAGAATGTTAAAGAGCGACCATCCACAGAGGGACAACCAGCTGTACAGCTGCAGGTGCACCCGATTTCACATTATAAAAGTAGTTCGTTAATAACTTCTGCGTTTTTTGTCCGATTGTAACCAAATTTTCAGAGATTATTAAGATGATGATTAGTATTGTGCGTGCCAAAACTGAACGTTCTGGCTTTAACATGATGCTTGAATATCGTTTTTCGATGGGGCGAAGGAAGGCGTGGCCAACATCTAAAGTAAGCTTCGGCTGCCTCCCAAGTTTTTACACGTTGTCTCTAAATTTCGTAGCTCTAGCTTTTATAGTTTCTGAGATCTCGATATTCATACAGGCGCGGCTGTTTATGCTGATCAAGAATGTATATGGTTTATGGGGTCGCAGACGCCTTCTTCTGCTTGTTACGCACATTAGACAAACGCAAAAGGTCATGAGCTTTTTAAAATCCATGACCTAAAAACATAATAGCAATATAGTTACGTTCTGGCTTTAACATGATGATTGAATATTGTTTTTTTCGATTTACAGGGGCGAAGGAAGGCGTGGCCAACATCTAAAATTAGCTTCGGCTGCCTCCCAAGTTTTTACACGTTGTCTCTAAATTTCGTAGCTCTAGCTTTTATAGTTTCTGAGATCTCGATATTCATACAGACTCGGCTGTTTATGCTGATCAAGAATGTATATGGTTTATGGGGTCGCAGACGCCTCCTTCTGCTTGTTACGCACATTAGGACAAACCAAAAGGTCATTAGTTTTTAAAATCCATGACCCAAAAACATAATATCAATATAGTTACCGTAAATGTCAAGAATATGAAATAGATACAATATTTAGAGAAGCATAATAAACACGATCAAATAAAAAGAAACAAGTAGGAACGGCTACAGTCAAGCTTTGACTGTACGAGGTCGTGGATCTTAAGTGTACATGGGGAAGTTAGAGCATAAAAGAAGACATTCTTGAAACGCAGTGTTTAATAATGTTAGAAAATTATGAAAATTATAATAATTATTGTGTAAAACATGTAAGAAAGCTACCGTCTAGTTTCCTCGACTGTGAGATACTCGTCACCCAATTTTACTGATTGGAAGAATGTTAAAGAGCGACCATCGACTGAGGGACAACCAGCTGTACAGGTGCAGGTGCACCTGATTTCACATTATAAAGTAGTTCGTTAATAACTTTTTTTTGTCCGATTGTAACCAAATTTTCAGAGATCATTAAGATGATGATTAGTATTGGAAAACTGAACGCCTGTCTTTAACATGATGCTTGAATACCTTTTTTCGATTTACAGGGGCGAAGGAAGGCGTGACCAACATCTAAAATTAGCTTCGGCTGCCTCCCAAGTTTTTACACGTTGTCTCTAAATTTCGTAGCTCTAGCTTTTATAGTTTCTGAGATCTCGATATTCATACAGACTCGGCTGTTGATGCTGATCAAGAATGTATATGGTTTATGGGGTCGCAGACGCCTCCTTCTGCTTGTTACGCACATTAGGACAAACGCAAAAGGTCATGAGTTTTTTAAAATCCATGACCTAAAAACATAATATCAATATAGTTACCGTAAATGTCAAGAATATGAAATAGATACAACATTTAGAGAAGCATAATAAACACGATCAAATAAAAAGAAACAAGTAGGAACGGCTACAGTCAAGCTTTGACTGTACGAGGTCGTGGATCTTAAATGTATATGCGGAAGTTAGAGCATAAAGAAGACATTCTTGAAACGCAGTGTTTAATAATGTTAGAAAATTATAATAATTATTGTGTAAAACATGTAAGAAAGCTACCGTCTAGTTTCCTCGACTGTGAGATACTCGTCACCCAATTTTACTGAATGGAAGAATGTTAAAGAGCGACCATCCACTGAGGGACAACCAGCTATATGAGGAGCACGATCACAAGTACACCTTGTTTTTGTCCGATTTAAGCTGGGGAGGCGTGGCCAACATCTAAAGTTAGTTTCGGCTGCCTCCCAAGTTTTTACACGTTGTCTCTAAATTTCGTAGCTCTAGCTTTTATAGTTTCGGAGATCTCGATATTCATACAGGCGCGGCTGTTGATGCTGATCAAGAATGTATATGGTTTATGGGGTCGCAGACGCCCTCCTTCTCTTGTTACGCACATTATAACAAACGCAAAAGGTCATGAGTGTAAACACGAACAAATAAAAAAGAAACAAGTAAGAACGGCTACAGTCAAGCTTTGATTGTACGAGGTCGTGGATCTTAAGTGTACATGCGGAAGTTAGAGCATAAAAGAAGACATTCCTGAAACGCAGTCTTTAATAATGTTAGAAAATTATGAAAATTATAATAATTACTGTGTAAAACATGTAAGAAAGCTACTGTCTAGTTTCCTCGACTGTGAGATACTCGTCACCCAATTTTACTGATTGGAAGAATGTTAAAGAGCGACGATCGACTGAGGGACAACCAGCCGTAAAGGCAGGTGCACCCGATTTCACATTATAAAAGTAATTCGTTAATAACTTCTCTGTTTTTGTCCGATTGTAACCAAATTTTCAGAGATCATTAAGATGATGATTAGTATTGTGCGAAGGGGCGAAGGAATGGCCAACATCTAAAATAAGCTTCGGCTG
>JAECWR010000353.1:0-27045 GCA_018150935.1 Drosophila pruinosa | reverse complement strand
ATCGGCGCAGCTGCACCTGTACAGCTAGCCGTTCCTACTTTTTCTTTTTCATTTGATCGTGTTTATTATGCTTCTCTAAATGTTGTATCAAATTCATAGTCTTGTCATTAAGGGTAACTGTGTAACTATTGTATTGATATTTTTTTTTTAGGCCATGGATTTTAAAAAATCATGACCGTTTGCGTTTGTCCGAATGTGCGATACAGGCAGAAGGAGAGCGTCTGCGACCCCATAAACTATATACATTCTTGATCAGCATCAACAGCCAAGTCGATATAGCCCTGTCTGTGTATCCGTCTGTCTGTATGAGCATCGAAATCTCAGAGACTATAAAAGCTAGAGCTACGAAATTTGGAGACAACATGTCAAAATTCGGTAGGCAGCTGAAGTTTATTTTATATGTTGTCCACGCCTCCTTCCGCCTCCGTAAATCGAAAAAAACGATTTCCAAGCATCATGTTAAAGCTAGAACGTTCAGTTTTGGCACACACAATGGTAATCATCATCTCAATGATCTCTGAAAATTTGGTTACAATCGTGCAAAAAACACAGAAGTTATTAAAGAATTACTTTTATAAGGTGAAATCGGAGGCAGCTGCACCTGTACAGCTAGCCGTTCCTACTTTTTCTTTTTCATTTGATCGTGTTTATTATGCTTCTCTAAATGTTGTATCAAATTCATAGTCTTGTCATTAAGGGTAACTTAACTATATTGATATTATGTTTTTTTTTTTTTTTTTTTAAAAAATCATGACCGTTTGCGTTTGTCCGAATGTGCGATACAGGCAGAAGGAGGCGTCTGCGACCCCATAAACTATATACATTCTTGATCAGCATCAACAGCCAAGTCGACATAGCCCTGTCTGTGTATCCGTCTGTCTGTATGAGCATCGAAATCTCAGAGACTATAAAAGCTAGAGCTACGAAATTTGGAGACAACATGTCAAAATTCGGTAGGCAGCTGAAGTTTATTTTATATGTTGTCCACGCCTCCTTCCGCCTCCGTAAATCGAAAAAAACGATTTCCAAGCATCATGTTAAAGCTAGAACGTTCAGTTTTGGCACACACAATGGTAATCATCATCTCAATGATCTCTGAAAATTTGGTTACAATCGTGCAAAAAACACAGAAGTTATTAAAGAATTACTTTTATAAGGTGAAATCGGAGGCAGCTGCACCTGTACAGCTAGCCGTTCCTACTTTTTCTTTTTCATTTGATCGTGTTTATTATGCTTCTCTAAATGTTGTATCAAATTCATAGTCTTGTCATTAAGGGTAACTTAACTATATTGATATTATGTTTTTAGGCCATGGATTTTAAAAAATCATGACCGTTTGCGTTTGTCCGAATGTGCGATACAGGCAGAAGGAGGCGTCTGCGACCCCATAAACTATATACATTCTTGATCAGCATCAACAGCCAAGTCGATATAGCCCTGTCTGTGTATCCGTCTGTCTGTATGAGCATCGAAATCTCAGAGACTATAAAAGCTAGAGCTACGAAATTTGGAGACAACATGTCAAAATTCGGTAGGCAGCTGAAGTTTATTTTATATGTTGTCCACGCCTCCTTCCGCCTCCGTAAATCGAAAAAAAACGATTTCCAAGCATCATGTTAAAGCTAGAACGTTCAGTTTTGGCACACACAATGGTAATCATCATCTCAATGATCTCTGAAAATTTGGTTACAATCGTGCAAAAAACACAGAAGTTATTAAAGAATTACTTTTATAAGGTGAAATCGGAGGCAGCTGCACGTTTACATCCAGCCCTTTCCTTTTTTTTTTTTCTTTTGATCGTGTTTTTTTTGCTTCTCTAAATGTTGTATCAAATTCATAGTCTTGTCATTAAGGGTATAACTATATTGATATTATTGGCGTTTTAGGCGATAGATTTTAAAAAAATCATGACCGTTTGCGTTTGTCCGAATGTGCGACATAAGCAGAAGGAAGCGTCTGCGACCCCATAAACTATATACATTCTTGATCAGCATCAACAGCCAAGTCGACATAGCCCTGTCTGTGTATCCGTCTGTCTGTATGAGCATCGAAATCTCAGAGACTATAAAAGCTAGAGCTACGAAATTTGGAGACAACATGTCAAAATTCGGTAGGCAGCTGAAGTTTATTTTATATGTTGTCCACGCCTCCTTCCGCCTCCGTAAATCGAAAAAAACGATTTCCAAGCATCATGTTAAAGCTAGAACGTTCAGTTTTGGCACACACAGTGGTAATCATCATCTCAATGATCTCTGAAAATTTGGTTACAATCGTGCAAAAAACACAGAAGTTATTAAAGAATTACTTTTATAAGGTGAAATCGGAGGCAGCTGCACCTGTACAGCTAGCCGTTCCTACTTTTCCTTTTTCATTTGATCGTGTTTATTATGCTTCTCTAAATGTTGTATCAAATTCATAGTCTTGTCATTAAGGGTAACTTAACTATATTGATATTATGTTTTTAGGCCATGGATTTTAAAAAATCATGACCGTTTGCGTTTGTCCGAATGTGCGATACAGGCAGAAGGAGGCGTCTGCGACCCCATAAACTATATACATTCTTGATCAGCATCAACAGCCAAGTCGACATAGCCCTGTCTGTGTATCCGTCTGTCTGTATGAGCATCGACATCTCAGAGACTATAAAAGCTAGAGCTACGAAATTTGGAGACAACATGTCAAAATTCGGTAGGCAGCTGAAGTTTATTTTATATGTTGTCCACGCCTCCTTCCGCCTCCGTAAATCGAAAAAAACGATTTCCAAGCATCATGTTAAAGCTAGAACGTTCAGTTTTGGCACACACAGTGGTAATCATCATCTCAATGATCTCTGAAAATTTGGTTACAATCGTGCAAAAAACACAGAAGTTATTAAAGAATTACTTTTATAAGGTGAAATCGGAGGCAGCTGCACCTGTACAGCTAGCCGTTCCTACTTTTTCTTTTTCATTTGATCGTGTTTATTTTGCTTCTCTAAATGTTGTATCAAATTCATAGTCTTGTCATTAAGGGTAACTTAACTATATTGATATTATGTTTTTAGGCCATGGATTTTAAAAAATCATGACCGTTTGCGTTTGTCCGAATGTGCGATACAGGCAGAAGGAGGCGTCTGCGACCCCATAAACTATATACATTCTTGATCAGCATCAACAGCCAAGTCGATATAGCCCTGTCTGTGTATCCGTCTGTCTGTATGAGCATCGAAATCTCAGAGACTATAAAAGCTAGAGCTACGAAATTTGGAGACAACATGTCAAAATTCGGTAGGCAGCTGAAGTTTATTTTATATGTTGTCCACGCCTCCTTCCGCCTCCGTAAATCGAAAAAAAACGATTTCCAAGCATCATGTTAAAGCTAGAACGTTCAGTTTTGGCACACACAGTGGTAATCATCATCTCAATGATCTCTGAAAATTTGGTTACAATCGTGCAAAAAACACAGAAGTTATTAAAGAATTACTTTTATAAGGTGAAATCGGAGGCAGCTGCACCTGTACAGCTAGCCGTTCCTACTTTTTCTTTTTCATTTGATCGTGTTTATTTTGCTTCTCTAAATGTTGTATCAAATTCATAGTCTTGTCATTAAGGGTAACTTAACTATATTGATATTATGTTTTTAGGCCATGGATTTTAAAAAATCATGACCGTTTGCGTTTGTCCGAATGTGCGATACAGGCAGAAGGAGGCGTCTGCGACCCCATAAACTATATACATTCTTGATCAGCATCAACAGCCAAGTCGATATAGCCCTGTCTGTGTATCCGTCTGTCTGTATGAGCATCGAAATCTCAGAGACTATAAAAGCTAGAGCTACGAAATTTGGAGACAACATGTCAAAATTCGGTAGGCAGCTGAAGTTTATTTTATATGTTGTCCACGCCTCCTTCCGCCTCCGTAAATCGAAAAAAACGATTTCCAAGCATCATGTTAAAGCTAGAACGTTCAGTTTTGGCACACACAGTGGTAATCATCATCTCAATGATCTCTGAAAATTTGGTTACAATCGTGCAAAAAACACAGAAGTTATTAAAGAATTACTTTTATAAGGTGAAATCGGAGGCAGCTGCACCTGTACAGCTAGCCGTTCCTACTTTTTCTTTTTCATTTGATCGTGTTTATTTTGCTTCTCTAAATGTTGTATCAAATTCATAGTCTTGTCATTAAGGGTAACTTAACTATATTGATATTATGTTTTTAGGCCATGGATTTTAAAAAATCATGACCGTTTGCGTTTGTCCGAATGTGCGATAGAGGCAGAAGGAGGCGTCTGCGACCCCATAAACTATATACATTCTTGATCAGCATCAACAGCCAAGTCGATATAGCCCTGTCTGTGTATCCGTCTGTCTGTATGAGCATCGAAATCTCAGAGACTATAAAAGCTAGAGCTACGAAATTTGGAGACAACATGTCAAAATTCGGTAGGCAGCTGAAGTTTATTTTATATGTTGTCCACGCCTCCTTCCGCCTCCGTAAATCGAAAAAACGATTTCCAAGCATCATGTTAAAGCTAGAACGTTCAGTTTTGGCACACACAGTGGTAATCATCATCTCAATGATCTCTGAAAATTTGGTTACAATCGTGCAAAAAACACAGAAGTTATTAAAGAATTACTTTTATAAGGTGAAATCGGAGGCAGCTGCACTTGTACAGCTAGCCGTTCCTACTTTTTCTTTTTCATTTGATCGTGTTTATTTTGCTTCTCTAAATGTTGTATCAAATTCATAGTCTTGTCATTAAGGGTAACTTAACTATATTGATATTATGTTTTTAGGCGATAGATTTTAAAAAAATCATGACCGTTTGCGTTTGTCCGAATGTGCGATAGAGGCAGAAGGTGGCGTCTGCGACCCCATAAACTATATACATTCTTGATCAGCATCAACAGCCAAGTCGATATAGCCCTGTCTGTGTATCCGTCTGTCTGTATGAGCATCGAAATCTCAGAGACTATAAAAGCTGGAGCTACGAAATTTGGAGACAACATGTCAAAATTCGGTAGGCAGCTGAAGTTTATTTTATATGTTGTCCACGCCTCCTTCCGCCTCCGTAAATCGAAAAAAACGATTTCCAAGCATCATGTTAAAGCTAGAACGTTCAGTTTTGGCACACACAGTGGTAATCATCATCTCAATGATCTCTGAAAATTTGGTTACAATCGTGCAAAAAACACAGAAGTTATTAAAGAATTACTTTTATAAGGTGAAATCGGAGGCAGCTGCACCTGTACAGCTAGCCGTTCCTACTTTTTCTTTTTCATTTGATCGTGTTTATTTTGCTTCTCTAAATGTTGTATCAAATTCATAGTCTTGTCATTTTGGGTTACTATATTGAAATTTTGTTTTTAGGCGATAGATTTTAAAAAAATCATGACCGTTTGCGTTTGTCCGAATGTGCGACATAAGCAGAAGGAAGCGTCTGCGACCCCATAAACTATATACATTCTTGATCAGCATCAACAGCCAAGTCGACATAGCCCTGTCTGTGTATCCGTCTGTCTGTATGAGCATCGAAATCTCAGAGACTATAAAAGCTAGAGCTACGAAATTTGGAGACAACATGTCAAAATTCGGTAGGCAGCTGAAGTTTATTTTATATGTTGTCCACGCCTCCTTCCGCCTCCGTAAATCGAAAAAAAAACGATTTCCAAGCATCATGTTAAAGCTAGAACGTTCAGTTTTGGCACACACAATGGTAATCATCATCTCAATGATCTCTGAAAATTTGGTTACAATCGTGCAAAAAACACAGAAGTTATTAAAGAATTACTTTTATAAGGTGAAATCGGAGGCAGCTGCACCTGTACAGCTAGCCGTTCCTACTTTTTCTTTTTCATTTGATCGTGTTTATTTTGCTTCTCTAAATGTTGTATCAAATTCATAGTCTTGTCATTAAGGGTAACTTAACTATATTGATATTATGTTTTTAGGCCATGGATTTTAAAAAATCATGACCGTTTGCGTTTGTCCGAATGTGCGATACAGGCAGAAGGAGGCGTCTGCGACCCCATAAACTATATACATTCTTGATCAGCATCAACAGCCAAGTCGATATAGCCCTGTCTGTGTATCCGTCTGTCTGTATGAGCATCGAAATCTCAGAGACTATAAAAGCTAGAGCTACGAAATTTGGAGACAACATGTCAAAATTCGGTAGGCAGCTGAAGTTTATTTTATATGTTGTCCACGCCTCCTTCCGCCTCCGTAAATCGAAAAAAAAACGATTTCCAAGCATCATGTTAAAGCTAGAACGTTCAGTTTTGGCACACACAGTGGTAATCATCATCTCAATGATCTCTGAAAATTTGGTTACAATCGTGCAAAAAACACAGAAGTTATTAAAGAATTACTTTTATAAGGTGAAATCGGAGGCAGCTGCACCTGTACAGCTAGCCGTTCCTACTTTTTCTTTTTCATTTGATCGTGTTTATTTTGCTTCTCTAAATGTTGTATCAAATTCATAGTCTTGTCATTAAGGGTAACTTAACTATATTGATATTATGTTTTTAGGCCATGGATTTTAAAAAATCATGACCGTTTGCGTTTGTCCGAATGTGCGATACAGGCAGAAGGAGGCGTCTGCGACCCCATAAACTATATACATTCTTGATCAGCATCAACAGCCAAGTCGATATAGCCCTGTCTGTGTATCCGTCTGTCTGTATGAGCATCGAAATCTCAGAGACTATAAAAGCTAGAGCTACGAAATTTGGAGACAACATGTCAAAATTCGGTAGGCAGCTGAAGTTTATTTTATATGTTGTCCACGCCTCCTTCCGCCTCCGTAAATCGAAAAAAACGATTTCCAAGCATCATGTTAAAGCTAGAACGTTCAGTTTTGGCACACACAGTGGTAATCATCATCTCAATGATCTCTGAAAATTTGGTTACAATCGTGCAAAAAACACAGAAGTTATTAAAGAATTACTTTTATAAGGTGAAATCGGAGGCAGCTGCACCTGTACAGCTAGCCGTTCCTACTTTTTCTTTTTCATTTGATCGTGTTTATTTTGCTTCTCTAAATGTTGTATCAAATTCATAGTCTTGTCATTAAGGGTAACTTAACTATATTGATATTATGTTTTTAGGCCATGGATTTTAAAAAATCATGACCGTTTGCGTTTGTCCGAATGTGCGATAGAGGCAGAAGGAGGCGTCTGCGACCCCATAAACTATATACATTCTTGATCAGCATCAACAGCCAAGTCGATATAGCCCTGTCTGTGTATCCGTCTGTCTGTATGAGCATCGAAATCTCAGAGACTATAAAAGCTAGAGCTACGAAATTTGGAGACAACATGTCAAAATTCGGTAGGCAGCTGAAGTTTATTTTATATGTTGTCCACGCCTCCTTCCGCCTCCGTAAATCGAAAAAAACGATTTCCAAGCATCATGTTAAAGCTAGAACGTTCAGTTTTGGCACACACAGTGGTAATCATCATCTCAATGATCTCTGAAAATTTGGTTACAATCGTGCAAAAAACACAGAAGTTATTAAAGAATTACTTTTATAAGGTGAAATCGGAGGCAGCTGCACTTGTACAGCTAGCCGTTCCTACTTTTTCTTTTTCATTTGATCGTGTTTATTTTGCTTCTCTAAATGTTGTATCAAATTCATAGTCTTGTCATTAAGGGTAACTTAACTATATTGATATTATGTTTTTAGGCCATGGATTTTAAAAAATCATGACCGTTTGCGTTTGTCCGAATGTGCGATACAGGCAGAAGGAGGCGTCTGCGACCCCATAAACTATATACATTCTTGATCAGCATCAACAGCCAAGTCGATATAGCCCTGTCTGTGTATCCGTCTGTCTGTATGAGCATCGAAATCTCAGAGACTATAAAAGCTAGAGCTACGAAATTTGGAGACAACATGTCAAAATTCGGTAGGCAGCTGAAGTTTATTTTATATGTTGTCCACGCCTCCTTCCGCCTCCGTAAATCGAAAAAAACGATTTCCAAGCATCATGTTAAAGCTAGAACGTTCAGTTTTGGCACACACAGTGGTAATCATCATCTCAATGATCTCTGAAAATTTGGTTACAATCGTGCAAAAAACACAGAAGTTATTAAAGAATTACTTTTATAAGGTGAAATCGGAGGCAGCTGCACCTGTACAGCTAGCCGTTCCTACTTTTTCTTTTTCATTTGATCGTGTTTATTTTGCTTCTCTAAATGTTGTATCAAATTCATAGTCTTGTCATTAAGGGTAACTTAACTATATTGATATTATGTTTTTAGGCCATGGATTTTAAAAAATCATGACCGTTTGCGTTTGTCCGAATGTGCGATACAGGCAGAAGGAGGCGTCTGCGACCCCATAAACTATATACATTCTTGATCAGCATCAACAGCCAAGTCGATATAGCCCTGTCTGTGTATCCGTCTGTCTGTATGAGCATCGAAATCTCAGAGACTATAAAAGCTAGAGCTACGAAATTTGGAGACAACATGTCAAAATTCGGTAGGCAGCTGAAGTTTATTTTATATGTTGTCCACGCCTCCTTCCGCCTCCGTAAATCGAAAAAAACGATTTCCAAGCATCATGTTAAAGCTAGAACGTTCAGTTTTGGCACACACAGTGGTAATCATCATCTCAATGATCTCTGAAAATTTGGTTACAATCGTGCAAAAAACACAGAAGTTATTAAAGAATTACTTTTATAAGGTGAAATCGGAGGCAGCTGCACTTGTACAGCTAGCCGTTCCTACTTTTTCTTTTTCATTTGATCGTGTTTATTTTGCTTCTCTAAATGTTGTATCAAATTCATAGTCTTGTCATTAAGGGTAACTTAACTATATTGATATTATGTTTTTAGGCCATGGATTTTAAAAAATCATGACCGTTTGCGTTTGTCCGAATGTGCGATACAGGCAGAAGGAGGCGTCTGCGACCCCATAAACTATATACATTCTTGATCAGCATCAACAGCCAAGTCGATATAGCCCTGTCTGTGTATCCGTCTGTCTGTATGAGCATCGAAATCTCAGAGACTATAAAAGCTAGAGCTACGAAATTTGGAGACAACATGTCAAAATTCGGTAGGCAGCTGAAGTTTATTTTATATGTTGTCCACGCCTCCTTCCGCCTCCGTAAATCGAAAAAAACGATTTCCAAGCATCATGTTAAAGCTAGAACGTTCAGTTTTGGCACACACAGTGGTAATCATCATCTCAATGATCTCTGAAAATTTGGTTACAATCGTGCAAAAAACACAGAAGTTATTAAAGAATTACTTTTATAAGGTGAAATCGGAGGCAGCTGCACCTGTACAGCTAGCCGTTCCTACTTTTTCTTTTTCATTTGATCGTGTTTATTTTGCTTCTCTAAATGTTGTATCAAATTCATAGTCTTGTCATTAAGGGTAACTTAACTATATTGATATTATGTTTTTAGGCCATGGATTTTAAAAAATCATGACCGTTTGCGTTTGTCCGAATGTGCGATACAGGCAGAAGGAGGCGTCTGCGACCCCATAAACTATATACATTCTTGATCAGCATCAACAGCCAAGTCGATATAGCCCTGTCTGTGTATCCGTCTGTCTGTATGAGCATCGAAATCTCAGAGACTATAAAAGCTAGAGCTACGAAATTTGGAGACAACATGTCAAAATTCGGTAGGCAGCTGAAGTTTATTTTATATGTTGTCCACGCCTCCTTCCGCCTCCGTAAATCGAAAAAAACGATTTCCAAGCATCATGTTAAAGCTAGAACGTTCAGTTTTGGCACACACAGTGGTAATCATCATCTCAATGATCTCTGAAAATTTGGTTACAATCGTGCAAAAAACACAGAAGTTATTAAAGAATTACTTTTATAAGGTGAAATCGGAGGCAGCTGCACCTGTACAGCTAGCCGTTCCTACTTTTTCTTTTTCATTTGATCGTGTTTATTTTGCTTCTCTAAATGTTGTATCAAATTCATAGTCTTGTCATTAAGGGTAACTTAACTATATTGATATTATGTTTTTAGGCCATGGATTTTAAAAAATCATGACCGTTTGCGTTTGTCCGAATGTGCGATACAGGCAGAAGGAGGCGTCTGCGACCCCATAAACTATATACATTCTTGATCAGCATCAACAGCCAAGTCGATATAGCCCTGTCTGTGTATCCGTCTGTCTGTATGAGCATCGAAATCTCAGAGACTATAAAAGCTAGAGCTTAAAATTTGGAGACAACATGTCAAAAGGTTAGGCAGCTGAAGTTTATTTTATATGTTGTCCACGCCTCCTTCCGCCTCCGTAAATCGAAAAAAACGATTTCCAAGCATCATGTTAAAGCTAGAACGTTCAGTTTTGGCACACACAGTGGTAATCATCATCTCAATGATCTCTGAAAATTTGGTTACAATCGTGCAAAAAACACAGAAGTTATTAAAGAATTACTTTTATAAGGTGAAATCGGAGGCAGCTGCACCTGTACAGCTAGCCGTTCCTACTTTTTCTTTTTCATTTGATCGTGTTTATTTTGCTTCTCTAAATGTTGTATCAAATTCATAGTCTTGTCATTAAGGGTAACTTAACTATATTGATATTATGTTTTTAGGCCATGGATTTTAAAAAATCATGACCGTTTGCGTTTGTCCGAATGTGCGATACAGGCAGAAGGAGGCGTCTGCGACCCCATAAACTATATACATTCTTGATCAGCATCAACAGCCAAGTCGATATAGCCCTGTCTGTGTATCCGTCTGTCTGTATGAGCATCGAAATCTCAGAGACTATAAAAGCTAGAGCTACGAAATTTGGAGACAACATGTCAAAATTCGGTAGGCAGCTGAAGTTTATTTTATATGTTGTCCACGCCTCCTTCCGCCTCCGTAAATCGAAAAAAACGATTTCCAAGCATCATGTTAAAGCTAGAACGTTCAGTTTTGGCACACACAGTGGTAATCATCATCTCAATGATCTCTGAAAATTTGGTTACAATCGTGCAAAAAACACAGAAGTTATTAAAGAATTACTTTTATAAGGTGAAATCGGAGGCAGCTGCACCTGTACAGCTAGCCGTTCCTACTTTTTCTTTTTCATTTGATCGTGTTTATTATGCTTCTCTAAATGTTGTATCAAATTCATAGTCTTGTCATTAAGGGTAACTTAACTATATTGATATTATGTTTTTAGGCCATGGATTTTAAAAAATCATGACCGTTTGCGTTTGTCCGAATGTGCGATACAGGCAGAAGGAGGCGTCTGCGACCCCATAAACTATATACATTCTTGATCAGCATCAACAGCCAAGTCGATATAGCCCTGTCTGTGTATCCGTCTGTCTGTATGAGCATCGAAATCTCAGAGACTATAAAAGCTAGAGCTACGAAATTTGGAGACAACATGTCAAAATTCGGTAGGCAGCTGAAGTTTATTTTATATGTTGTCCACGCCTCCTTCCGCCTCCGTAAATCGAAAAAAACGATTTCCAAGCATCATGTTAAAGCTAGAACGTTCAGTTTTGGCACACACAGTGGTAATCATCATCTCAATGATCTCTGAAAATTTGGTTACAATCGTGCAAAAAACACAGAAGTTATTAAAGAATTACTTTTATAAGGTGAAATCGGAGGCAGCTGCACCTGTACAGCTAGCCGTTCCTACTTTTCTTTTTCATTTGATCGTGTTTATTTTGCTTCTCTAAATGTTGTATCAAATTCATAGTCTTGTCATTAAGGGTAACTTAACTATATTGATATTATGTTTTTAGGCCATGGATTTTAAAAAATCATGACCGTTTGCGTTTGTCCGAATGTGCGATACAGGCAGAAGGAGGCGTCTGCGACCCCATAAACTATATACATTCTTGATCAGCATCAACAGCCAAGTCGATATAGCCCTGTCTGTGTATCCGTCTGTCTGTATGAGCATCGAAATCTCAGAGACTATAAAAGCTAGAGCTACGAAATTTGGAGACAACATGTCAAAATTCGGTAGGCAGCTGAAGTTTATTTTATATGTTGTCCACGCCTCCTTCCGCCTCCGTAAATCGAAAAAAACGATTTCCAAGCATCATGTTAAAGCTAGAACGTTCAGTTTTGGCACACACAGTGGTAATCATCATCTCAATGATCTCTGAAAATTTGGTTACAATCGTGCAAAAAACACAGAAGTTATTAAAGAATTACTTTTATAAGGTGAAATCGGAGGCAGCTGCACCTGTACAGCTAGCCGTTCCTACTTTTTCTTTTTCATTTGATCGTGTTTATTATGCTTCTCTAAATGTTGTATCAAATTCATAGTCTTGTCATTAAGGGTAACTTAACTATATTGATATTATGTTTTTAGGCCATGGATTTTAAAAAATCATGACCGTTTGCGTTTGTCCGAATGTGCGATACAGGCAGAAGGAGGCGTCTGCGACCCCATAAACTATATACATTCTTGATCAGCATCAACAGCCAAGTCGATATAGCCCTGTCTGTGTATCCGTCTGTCTGTATGAGCATCGAAATCTCAGAGACTATAAAAGCTAGAGCTACGAAATTTGGAGACAACATGTCAAAATTCGGTAGGCAGCTGAAGTTTATTTTATATGTTGTCCACGCCTCCTTCCGCCTCCGTAAATCGAAAAAAAACGATTTCCAAGCATCATGTTAAAGCTAGAACGTTCAGTTTTGGCACACACAGTGGTAATCATCATCTCAATGATCTCTGAAAATTTGGTTACAATCGTGCAAAAAACACAGAAGTTATTAAAGAATTACTTTTATAAGGTGAAATCGGAGGCAGCTGCACCTGTACAGCTAGCCGTTCCTACTTTTTCTTTTTCATTTGATCGTGTTTATTATGCTTCTCTAAATGTTGTATCAAATTCATAGTCTTGTCATTAAGGGTAACTTAACTATATTGATATTATGTTTTTAGGCCATGGATTTTAAAAAATCATGACCGTTTGCGTTTGTCCGAATGTGCGATACAGGCAGAAGGAGGCGTCTGCGACCCCATAAACTATATACATTCTTGATCAGCATCAACAGCCAAGTCGATATAGCCCTGTCTGTGTATCCGTCTGTCTGTATGAGCATCGAAATCTCAGAGACTATAAAAGCTAGAGCTACGAAATTTGGAGACAACATGTCAAAATTCGGTAGGCAGCTGAAGTTTATTTTATATGTTGTCCACGCCTCCTTCCGCCTCCGTAAATCGAAAAAAAACGATTTCCAAGCATCATGTTAAAGCTAGAACGTTCAGTTTTGGCACACACAGTGGTAATCATCATCTCAATGATCTCTGAAAATTTGGTTACAATCGTGCAAAAAACACAGAAGTTATTAAAGAATTACTTTTATAAGGTGAAATCGGAGGCAGCTGCACCTGTACAGCTAGCCGTTCCTACTTTTCTTTTTTCATTTGATCGTGTTTATTATGCTTCTCTAAATGTTGTATCAAATTCATAGTCTTGTCATTAAGGGTAACTTAACTATATTGATATTATGTTTTTAGGCCATGGATTTTAAAAAATCATGACCGTTTGCGTTTGTCCGAATGTGCGATACAGGCAGAAGGAGGCGTCTGCGACCCCATAAACTATATACATTCTTGATCAGCATCAACAGCCAAGTCGATATAGCCCTGTCTGTGTATCCGTCTGTCTGTATGAGCATCGAAATCTCAGAGACTATAAAAGCTAGAGCTACGAAATTTGGAGACAACATGTCAAAATTCGGTAGGCAGCTGAAGTTTATTTTATATGTTGTCCACGCCTCCTTCCGCCTCCGTAAATCGAAAAAAAAACGATTTCCAAGCATCATGTTAAAGCTAGAACGTTCAGTTTTGGCACACACAGTGGTAATCATCATCTCAATGATCTCTGAAAATTTGGTTACAATCGTGCAAAAAACACAGAAGTTATTAAAGAATTACTTTTATAAGGTGAAATCGGAGGCAGCTGCACCTGTACAGCTAGCCGTTCCTACTTTTTCTTTTTCATTTGATCGTGTTTATTTTGCTTCTCTAAATGTTGTATCAAATTCATAGTCTTGTCATTAAGGGTAACTTAACTATATTGATATTATGTTTTTAGGCCATGGATTTTAAAAAATCATGACCGTTTGCGTTTGTCCGAATGTGCGATACAGGCAGAAGGAGGCGTCTGCGACCCCATAAACTATATACATTCTTGATCAGCATCAACAGCCAAGTCGATATAGCCCTGTCTGTGTATCCGTCTGTCTGTATGAGCATCGAAATCTCAGAGACTATAAAAGCTAGAGCTACGAAATTTGGAGACAACATGTCAAAATTCGGTAGGCAGCTGAAGTTTATTTTATATGTTGTCCACGCCTCCTTCCGCCTCCGTAAATCGAAAAAAACGATTTCCAAGCATCATGTTAAAGCTAGAACGTTCAGTTTTGGCACACACAGTGGTAATCATCATCTCAATGATCTCTGAAAATTTGGTTACAATCGTGCAAAAAACACAGAAGTTATTAAAGAATTACTTTTATAAGGTGAAATCGGAGGCAGCTGCACCTGTACAGCTAGCCGTTCCTACTTTTTCTTTTTCATTTGATCGTGTTTATTATGCTTCTCTAAATGTTGTATCAAATTCATAGTCTTGTCATTAAGGGTAACTTAACTATATTGATATTATGTTTTTAGGCCATGGATTTTAAAAAATCATGACCGTTTGCGTTTGTCCGAATGTGCGATACAGGCAGAAGGAGGCGTCTGCGACCCCATAAACTATATACATTCTTGATCAGCATCAACAGCCAAGTCGATATAGCCCTGTCTGTGTATCCGTCTGTCTGTATGAGCATCGAAATCTCAGAGACTATAAAAGCTAGAGCTACGAAATTTGGAGACAACATGTCAAAATTCGGTAGGCAGCTGAAGTTTATTTTATATGTTGTCCACGCCTCCTTCCGCCTCCGTAAATCGAAAAAAACGATTTCCAAGCATCATGTTAAAGCTAGAACGTTCAGTTTTGGCACACACAGTGGTAATCATCATCTCAATGATCTCTGAAAATTTGGTTACAATCGTGCAAAAAACACAGAAGTTATTAAAGAATTACTTTTATAAGGTGAAATCGGAGGCAGCTGCACCTGTACAGCTAGCCGTTCCTACTTTTTCTTTTTCATTTGATCGTGTTTATTTTGCTTCTCTAAATGTTGTATCAAATTCATAGTCTTGTCATTAAGGGTAACTTAACTATATTGATATTATGTTTTTAGGCCATGGATTTTAAAAAATCATGACCGTTTGCGTTTGTCCGAATGTGCGATAGAGGCAGAAGGAGGCGTCTGCGACCCCATAAACTATATACATTCTTGATCAGCATCAACAGCCAAGTCGATATAGCCCTGTCTGTGTATCCGTCTGTCTGTATGAGCATCGAAATCTCAGAGACTATAAAAGCTAGAGCTACGAAATTTGGAGACAACATGTCAAAATTCGGTAGGCAGCTGAAGTTTATTTTATATGTTGTCCACGCCTCCTTCCGCCTCCGTAAATCGAAAAAAAACGATTTCCAAGCATCATGTTAAAGCTAGAACGTTCAGTTTTGGCACACACAGTGGTAATCATCATCTCAATGATCTCTGAAAATTTGGTTACAATCGTGCAAAAAACACAGAAGTTATTAAAGAATTACTTTTATAAGGTGAAATCGGAGGCAGCTGCACCTGTACAGCTAGCCGTTCCTACTTTTTCTTTTTCATTTGATCGTGTTTATTATGCTTCTCTAAATGTTGTATCAAATTCATAGTCTTGTCATTAAGGGTAACTTAACTATATTGATATTATGTTTTTAGGCCATGGATTTTAAAAAATCATGACCGTTTGCGTTTGTCCGAATGTGCGATACAGGCAGAAGGAGGCGTCTGCGACCCCATAAACTATATACATTCTTGATCAGCATCAACAGCCAAGTCGATATAGCCCTGTCTGTGTATCCGTCTGTCTGTATGAGCATCGAAATCTCAGAGACTATAAAAGCTAGAGCTACGAAATTTGGAGACAACATGTCAAAATTCGGTAGGCAGCTGAAGTTTATTTTATATGTTGTCCACGCCTCCTTCCGCCTCCGTAAATCGAAAAAAAAACGATTTCCAAGCATCATGTTAAAGCTAGAACGTTCAGTTTTGGCACACACAGTGGTAATCATCATCTCAATGATCTCTGAAAATTTGGTTACAATCGTGCAAAAAACACAGAAGTTATTAAAGAATTACTTTTATAAGGTGAAATCGGAGGCAGCTGCACCTGTACAGCTAGCCGTTCCTACTTTTTCTTTTTCATTTGATCGTGTTTATTATGCTTCTCTAAATGTTGTATCAAATTCATAGTCTTGTCATTAAGGGTAACTTAACTATATTGATATTATGTTTTTAGGCCATGGATTTTAAAAAATCATGACCGTTTGCGTTTGTCCGAATGTGCGATACAGGCAGAAGGAGGCGTCTGCGACCCCATAAACTATATACATTCTTGATCAGCATCAACAGCCAAGTCGATATAGCCCTGTCTGTGTATCCGTCTGTCTGTATGAGCATCGAAATCTCAGAGACTATAAAAGCTAGAGCTACGAAATTTGGAGACAACATGTCAAAATTCGGTAGGCAGCTGAAGTTTATTTTATATGTTGTCCACGCCTCCTTCCGCCTCCGTAAATCGAAAAAAACGATTTCCAAGCATCATGTTAAAGCTAGAACGTTCAGTTTTGGCACACACAGTGGTAATCATCATCTCAATGATCTCTGAAAATTTGGTTACAATCGTGCAAAAAACACAGAAGTTATTAAAGAATTACTTTTATAAGGTGAAATCGGAGGCAGCTGCACCTGTACAGCTAGCCGTTCCTACTTTTTCTTTTTCATTTGATCGTGTTTATTATGCTTCTCTAAATGTTGTATCAAATTCATAGTCTTGTCATTAAGGGTAACTTAACTATATTGATATTATGTTTTTAGGCCATGGATTTTAAAAAATCATGACCGTTTGCGTTTGTCCGAATGTGCGATACAGGCAGAAGGAGGCGTCTGCGACCCCATAAACTATATACATTCTTGATCAGCATCAACAGCCAAGTCGATATAGCCCTGTCTGTGTATCCGTCTGTCTGTATGAGCATCGAAATCTCAGAGACTATAAAAGCTAGAGCTACGAAATTTGGAGACAACATGTCAAAATTCGGTAGGCAGCTGAAGTTTATTTTATATGTTGTCCACGCCTCCTTCCGCCTCCGTAAATCGAAAAAAACGATTTCCAAGCATCATGTTAAAGCTAGAACGTTCAGTTTTGGCACACACAGTGGTAATCATCATCTCAATGATCTCTGAAAATTTGGTTACAATCGTGCAAAAAACACAGAAGTTATTAAAGAATTACTTTTATAAGGTGAAATCGGAGGCAGCTGCACCTGTACAGCTAGCCGTTCCTACTTTTTCTTTTTCATTTGATCGTGTTTATTATGCTTCTCTAAATGTTGTATCAAATTCATAGTCTTGTCATTAAGGGTAACTTAACTATATTGATATTATGTTTTTAGGCCATGGATTTTAAAAAATCATGACCGTTTGCGTTTGTCCGAATGTGCGATACAGGCAGAAGGAGGCGTCTGCGACCCCATAAACTATATACATTCTTGATCAGCATCAACAGCCAAGTCGATATAGCCCTGTCTGTGTATCCGTCTGTCTGTATGAGCATCGAAATCTCAGAGACTATAAAAGCTAGAGCTACGAAATTTGGAGACAACATGTCAAAATTCGGTAGGCAGCTGAAGTTTATTTTATATGTTGTCCACGCCTCCTTCCGCCTCCGTAAATCGAAAAAAAAACGATTTCCAAGCATCATGTTAAAGCTAGAACGTTCAGTTTTGGCACACACAGTGGTAATCATCATCTCAATGATCTCTGAAAATTTGGTTACAATCGTGCAAAAAACACAGAAGTTATTAAAGAATTACTTTTATAAGGTGAAATCGGAGGCAGCTGCACCTGTACAGCTAGCCGTTCCTACTTTTTCTTTTTCATTTGATCGTGTTTATTATGCTTCTCTAAATGTTGTATCAAATTCATAGTCTTGTCATTAAGGGTAACTTAACTATATTGATATTATGTTTTTAGGCCATGGATTTTAAAAAATCATGACCGTTTGCGTTTGTCCGAATGTGCGATACAGGCAGAAGGAGGCGTCTGCGACCCCATAAACTATATACATTCTTGATCAGCATCAACAGCCAAGTCGATATAGCCCTGTCTGTGTATCCGTCTGTCTGTATGAGCATCGAAATCTCAGAGACTATAAAAGCTAGAGCTACGAAATTTGGAGACAACATGTCAAAATTCGGTAGGCAGCTGAAGTTTATTTTATATGTTGTCCACGCCTCCTTCCGCCTCCGTAAATCGAAAAAAAACGATTTCCAAGCATCATGTTAAAGCTAGAACGTTCAGTTTTGGCACACACAGTGGTAATCATCATCTCAATGATCTCTGAAAATTTGGTTACAATCGTGCAAAAAACACAGAAGTTATTAAAGAATTACTTTTATAAGGTGAAATCGGAGGCAGCTGCACCTGTACAGCTAGCCGTTCCTACTTTTTCTTTTTCATTTGATCGTGTTTATTATGCTTCTCTAAATGTTGTATCAAATTCATAGTCTTGTCATTAAGGGTAACTTAACTATATTGATATTATGTTTTTAGGCCATGGATTTTAAAAAATCATGACCGTTTGCGTTTGTCCGAATGTGCGATACAGGCAGAAGGAGGCGTCTGCGACCCCATAAACTATATACATTCTTGATCAGCATCAACAGCCAAGTCGATATAGCCCTGTCTGTGTATCCGTCTGTCTGTATGAGCATCGAAATCTCAGAGACTATAAAAGCTAGAGCTACGAAATTTGGAGACAACATGTCAAAATTCGGTAGGCAGCTGAAGTTTATTTTATATGTTGTCCACGCCTCCTTCCGCCTCCGTAAATCGAAAAAAACGATTTCCAAGCATCATGTTAAAGCTAGAACGTTCAGTTTTGGCACACACAGTGGTAATCATCATCTCAATGATCTCTGAAAATTTGGTTACAATCGTGCAAAAAACACAGAAGTTATTAAAGAATTACTTTTATAAGGTGAAATCGGAGGCAGCTGCACTTGTACAGCTAGCCGTTCCTACTTTTTCTTTTTCATTTGATCGTGTTTATTATGCTTCTCTAAATGTTGTATCAAATTCATAGTCTTGTCATTAAGGGTAACTTAACTATATTGATATTATGTTTTTAGGCCATGGATTTTAAAAAATCATGACCGTTTGCGTTTGTCCGAATGTGCGATACAGGCAGAAGGAGGCGTCTGCGACCCCATAAACTATATACATTCTTGATCAGCATCAACAGCCAAGTCGATATAGCCCTGTCTGTGTATCCGTCTGTCTGTATGAGCATCGAAATCTCAGAGACTATAAAAGCTAGAGCTACGAAATTTGGAGACAACATGTCAAAATTCGGTAGGCAGCTGAAGTTTATTTTATATGTTGTCCACGCCTCCTTCCGCCTCCGTAAATCGAAAAAAACGATTTCCAAGCATCATGTTAAAGCTAGAACGTTCAGTTTTGGCACACACAGTGGTAATCATCATCTCAATGATCTCTGAAAATTTGGTTACAATCGTGCAAAAAACACAGAAGTTATTAAAGAATTACTTTTATAAGGTGAAATCGGAGGCAGCTGCACCTGTACAGCTAGCCGTTCCTACTTTTTCTTTTTCATTTGATCGTGTTTATTATGCTTCTCTAAATGTTGTATCAAATTCATAGTCTTGTCATTAAGGGTAACTTAACTATATTGATATTATGTTTTTAGGCCATGGATTTTAAAAAATCATGACCGTTTGCGTTTGTCCGAATGTGCGATACAGGCAGAAGGAGGCGTCTGCGACCCCATAAACTATATACATTCTTGATCAGCATCAACAGCCAAGTCGATATAGCCCTGTCTGTGTATCCGTCTGTCTGTATGAGCATCGAAATCTCAGAGACTATAAAAGCTAGAGCTACGAAATTTGGAGACAACATGTCAAAATTCGGTAGGCAGCTGAAGTTTATTTTATATGTTGTCCACGCCTCCTTCCGCCTAAAAAAAAAAAAAAAAACGATTTCCAAGCATCATGTTAAAGCTAGAACGTTCAGTTTTGGCACACACAGTGGTAATCATCATCTCAATGATCTCTGAAAATTTGGTTACAATCGTGCACAAAAACACAGAAGTTATTAAAGAATTACTTTTATAAGGTGAAATCGGAGGCAGCTGCACCTGTACAGCTAGCCGTTCCTACTTTTTCTTTTTCATTTGATCGTGTTTATTATGCTTCTCTAAATGTTGTATCAAATTCATAGTCTTGTCATTAAGGGTAACTTAACTATATTGATATTATGTTTTTAGGCCATGGATTTTAAAAAATCATGACCGTTTGCGTTTGTCCGAATGTGCGATACAGGCAGAAGGAGGCGTCTGCGACCCCATAAACTATATACATTCTTGATCAGCATCAACAGCCAAGTCGATATAGCCCTGTCTGTGTATCCGTCTGTCTGTATGAGCATCGAAATCTCAGAGACTATAAAAGCTAGAGCTACGAAATTTGGAGACAACATGTCAAAATTCGGTAGGCAGCTGAAGTTTATTTTATATGTTGTCCACGCCTCCTTCCGCCTCCGTAAATCGAAAAAAACGATTTCCAAGCATCATGTTAAAGCTAGAACGTTCAGTTTTGCGCACACACAGTGGTAATCATCATCTCAATGATCTCTGAAAATTTGGTTACAATCGTGCAAAAAACACAGAAGTTATTAAAGAATTACTTTTATAAGGTGAAATCGGAGGCAGCTGCACCTGTACAGCTAGCCGTTCCTACTTTTTCTTTTTCATTTGATCGTGTTTATTATGCTTCTCTAAATGTTGTATCAAATTCATAGTCTTGTCATTAAGGGTAACTTAACTATATTGATATTATGTTTTTAGGCCATGGATTTTAAAAAATCATGACCGTTTGCGTTTGTCCGAATGTGCGATACAGGCAGAAGGAGGCGTCTGCGACCCCATAAACTATATACATTCTTGATCAGCATCAACAGCCAAGTCGATATAGCCCTGTCTGTGTATCCGTCTGTCTGTATGAGCATCGAAATCTCAGAGACTATAAAAGCTAGAGCTACGAAATTTGGAGACAACATGTCAAAATTCGGTAGGCAGCTGAAGTTTATTTTATATGTTGTCCACGCCTCCTTCCGCCTCCGTAAATCGAAAAAACGAAAAACGATTTCCAAGCATCATGTTAAAGCTAGAACGTTCAGTTTTGGCACACACAGTGGTAATCATCATCTCAATGATCTCTGAAAATTTGGTTACAATCGTGCAAAAAACACAGAAGTTATTAAAGAATTACTTTTATAAGGTGAAATCGGAGGCAGCTGCACCTGTACAGCTAGCCGTTCCTACTTTTTCTTTTTCATTTGATCGTGTTTATTATGCTTCTCTAAATGTTGTATCAAATTCATAGTCTTGTCATTAAGGGTAACTTAACTATATTGATATTATGTTTTTAGGCCATGGATTTTAAAAAAATCATGACCGTTTGCGTTTGTCCGAATGTGCGATACAGGCAGAAGGAGGCGTCTGCGACCCCATAAACTATATACATTCTTGATCAGCATCAACAGCCAAGTCGATATAGCCCTGTCTGTGTATCCGTCTGTCTGTATGAGCATCGAAATCTCAGAGACTATAAAAGCTAGAGCTACGAAATTTGGAGACAACATGTCAAAATTCGGTAGGCAGCTGAAGTTTATTTTATATGTTGTCCACGCCTCCTTCCGCCTCCGTAAATCGAAAAAAACGATTTCCAAGCATCATGTTAAAGCTAGAACGTTCAGTTTTGGCACACACAGTGGTAATCATCATCTCAATGATCTCTGAAAATTTGGTTACAATCGTGCAAAAAACACAGAAGTTATTAAAGAATTACTTTTATAAGGTGAAATCGGAGGCAGCTGCACCTGTACAGCTAGCCGTTCCTACTTTTTCTTTTTCATTTGATCGTGTTTATTATGCTTCTCTAAATGTTGTATCAAATTCATAGTCTTGTCATTAAGGGTAACTTAACTATATTGATATTATGTTTTTAGGCCATGGATTTTAAAAAAATCATGACCGTTTGCGTTTGTCCGAATGTGCGATACAGGCAGAAGGAGGCGTCTGCGACCCCATAAACTATATACATTCTTGATCAGCATCAACAGCCAAGTCGATATAGCCCTGTCTGTGTATCCGTCTGTCTGTATGAGCATCGAAATCTCAGAGACTATAAAAGCTAGAGCTACGAAATTTGGAGACAACATGTCAAAATTCGGTAGGCAGCTGAAGTTTATTTTATATGTTGTCCACGCCTCCTTCCGCCTCCGTAAATCGAAAAAAACGATTTCCAAGCATCATGTTAAAGCTAGAACGTTCAGTTTTGGCACACACAGTGGTAATCATCATCTCAATGATCTCTGAAAATTTGGTTACAATCGTGCAAAAAACACAGAAGTTATTAAAGAATTACTTTTATAAGGTGAAATCGGAGGCAGCTGCACCTGTACAGCTAGCCGTTCCTACTTTTTCTTTTTCATTTGATCGTGTTTATTATGCTTCTCTAAATGTTGTATCAAATTCATAGTCTTGTCATTAAGGGTAACTTAACTATATTGATATTATGTTTTTAGGCCATGGATTTTAAAAAATCATGACCGTTTGCGTTTGTCCGAATGTGCGATACAGGCAGAAGGAGGCGTCTGCGACCCCATAAACTATATACATTCTTGATCAGCATCAACAGCCAAGTCGATATAGCCCTGTCTGTGTATCCGTCTGTCTGTATGAGCATCGAAATCTCAGAGACTATAAAAGCTAGAGCTACGAAATTTGGAGACAACATGTCAAAATTCGGTAGGCAGCTGAAGTTTATTTTATATGTTGTCCACGCCTCCTTCCGCCTCCGTAAATCGAAAAAAAACGATTTCCAAGCATCATGTTAAAGCTAGAACGTTCAGTTTTGGCACACACAGTGGTAATCATCATCTCAATGATCTCTGAAAATTTGGTTACAATCGTGCAAAAAACACAGAAGTTATTAAAGAATTACTTTTATAAGGTGAAATCGGAGGCAGCTGCACCTGTACAGCTAGCCGTTCCTACTTTTTCTTTTTCATTTGATCGTGTTTATTATGCTTCTCTAAATGTTGTATCAAATTCATAGTCTTGTCATTAAGGGTAACTTAACTATATTGATATTATGTTTTTAGGCCATGGATTTTAAAAAATCATGACCGTTTGCGTTTGTCCGAATGTGCGATACAGGCAGAAGGAGGCGTCTGCGACCCCATAAACTATATACATTCTTGATCAGCATCAACAGCCAAGTCGATATAGCCCTGTCTGTGTATCCGTCTGTCTGTATGAGCATCGAAATCTCAGAGACTATAAAAGCTAGAGCTACGAAATTTGGAGACAACATGTCAAAATTCGGTAGGCAGCTGAAGTTTATTTTATATGTTGTCCACGCCTCCTTCCGCCTCCGTAAATCGAAAAAAACGATTTCCAAGCATCATGTTAAAGCTAGAACGTTCAGTTTTGGCACACACAGTGGTAATCATCATCTCAATGATCTCTGAAAATTTGGTTACAATCGTGCAAAAAACACAGAAGTTATTAAAGAATTACTTTTATAAGGTGAAATCGGAGGCAGCTGCACCTGTACAGCTAGCCGTTCCTACTTTTTCTTTTTCATTTGATCGTGTTTATTATGCTTCTCTAAATGTTGTATCAAATTCATAGTCTTGTCATTAAGGGTAACTTAACTATATTGATATTATGTTTTTAGGCCATGGATTTTAAAAAATCATGACCGTTTGCGTTTGTCCGAATGTGCGATACAGGCAGAAGGAGGCGTCTGCGACCCCATAAACTATATACATTCTTGATCAGCATCAACAGCCAAGTCGATATAGCCCTGTCTGTGTATCCGTCTGTCTGTATGAGCATCGAAATCTCAGAGACTATAAAAGCTAGAGCTACGAAATTTGGAGACAACATGTCAAAATTCGGTAGGCAGCTGAAGTTTATTTTATATGTTGTCCACGCCTCCTTCCGCCTCCGTAAATCGAAAAAAACGATTTCCAAGCATCATGTTAAAGCTAGAACGTTCAGTTTTGGCACACACAGTGGTAATCATCATCTCAATGATCTCTGAAAATTTGGTTACAATCGTGCAAAAAACACAGAAGTTATTAAAGAATTACTTTTATAAGGTGAAATCGGAGGCAGCTGCACCTGTACAGCTAGCCGTTCCTACTTTTTCTTTTTCATTTGATCGTGTTTATTATGCTTCTCTAAATGTTGTATCAAATTCATAGTCTTGTCATTAAGGGTAACTTAACTATATTGATATTATGTTTTTAGGCCATGGATTTTAAAAAATCATGACCGTTTGCGTTTGTCCGAATGTGCGATACAGGCAGAAGGAGGCGTCTGCGACCCCATAAACTATATACATTCTTGATCAGCATCAACAGCCAAGTCGATATAGCCCTGTCTGTGTATCCGTCTGTCTGTATGAGCATCGAAATCTCAGAGACTATAAAAGCTAGAGCTACGAAATTTGGAGACAACATGTCAAAATTCGGTAGGCAGCTGAAGTTTATTTTATATGTTGTCCACGCCTCCTTCCGCCTCCGTAAATCGAAAAAAACGATTTCCAAGCATCATGTTAAAGCTAGAACGTTCAGTTTTGGCACACACAGTGGTAATCATCATCTCAATGATCTCTGAAAATTTGGTTACAATCGTGCAAAAAACACAGAAGTTATTAAAGAATTACTTTTATAAGGTGAAATCGGAGGCAGCTGCACCTGTACAGCTAGCCGTTCCTACTTTTTCTTTTTCATTTGATCGTGTTTATTATGCTTCTCTAAATGTTGTATCAAATTCATAGTCTTGTCATTAAGGGTAACTTAACTATATTGATATTATGTTTTTAGGCCATGGATTTTAAAAAATCATGACCGTTTGCGTTTGTCCGAATGTGCGATACAGGCAGAAGGAGGCGTCTGCGACCCCATAAACTATATACATTCTTGATCAGCATCAACAGCCAAGTCGATATAGCCCTGTCTGTGTATCCGTCTGTCTGTATGAGCATCGAAATCTCAGAGACTATAAAAGCTAGAGCTACGAAATTTGGAGACAACATGTCAAAATTCGGTAGGCAGCTGAAGTTTATTTTATATGTTGTCCACGCCTCCTTCCGCCTCCGTAAATCGAAAAAAACGATTTCCAAGCATCATGTTAAAGCTAGAACGTTCAGTTTTGGCACACACAGTGGTAATCATCATCTCAATGATCTCTGAAAATTTGGTTACAATCGTGCAAAAAACACAGAAGTTATTAAAGAATTACTTTTATAAGGTGAAATCGGAGGCAGCTGCACCTGTACAGCTAGCCGTTCCTACTTTTTCTTTTTCATTTGATCGTGTTTATTATGCTTCTCTAAATGTTGTATCAAATTCATAGTCTTGTCATTAAGGGTAACTTAACTATATTGATATTATGTTTTTAGGCCAAAAAAAAAAAAAAATCATGACCGTTTGCGTTTGTCCGAATGTGCGATACAGGCAGAAGGAGGCGTCTGCGACCCCATAAACTATATACATTCTTGATCAGCATCAACAGCCAAGTCGATATAGCCCTGTCTGTGTATCCGTCTGTCTGTATGAGCATCGAAATCTCAGAGACTATAAAAGCTAGAGCTACGAAATTTGGAGACAACATGTCAAAATTCGGTAGGCAGCTGAAGTTTATTTTATATGTTGTCCACGCCTCCTTCCGCCTCCGTAAATCGAAAAAAACGATTTCCAAGCATCATGTTAAAGCTAGAACGTTCAGTTTTGGCACACACAGTGGTAATCATCATCTCAATGATCTCTGAAAATTTGGTTACAATCGTGCAAAAAACACAGAAGTTATTAAAGAATTACTTTTATAAGGTGAAATCGGAGGCAGCTGCACCTGTACAGCTAGCCGTTCCTACTTTTTCTTTTTCATTTGATCGTGTTTATTATGCTTCTCTAAATGTTGTATCAAATTCATAGTCTTGTCATTAAGGGTAACTTAACTATATTGATATTATGTTTTTAGGCCATGGATTTTAAAAAATCATGACCGTTTGCGTTTGTCCGAATGTGCGATACAGGCAGAAGGAGGCGTCTGCGACCCCATAAACTATATACATTCTTGATCAGCATCAACAGCCAAGTCGATATAGCCCTGTCTGTGTATCCGTCTGTCTGTATGGAGCATCGAAATCTCAGAGACTATAAAAGCTAGAGCTACGAAATTTGGAGACAACATGTCAAAATTCGGTAGGCAGCTGAAGTTTATTTTATATGTTGTCCACGCCTCCTTCCGCCTCCGTAAATCGAAAAAAACGATTTCCAAGCATCATGTTAAAGCTAGAACGTTCAGTTTTGGCACACACAGTGGTAATCATCATCTCAATGATCTCTGAAAATTTGGTTACAATCGTGCAAAAACACAGAAGTTATTAAAGAATTACTTTTATAAGGTGAAATCGGAGGCAGCTGCACCTGTACAGCTAGCCGTTCCTACTTTTTCTTTTTCATTTGATCGTGTTTATTATGCTTCTTAAATGTTGTATCAAATTCATAGTCTTGTCATTAAGGGTAACTTAACTATATTGATATTATGTTTTTAGGCCATGGATTTTAAAAAAATCATGACCGTTTGCGTTTGTCCGAATGTGCGATACAGGCAGAAGGAGGCGTCTGCGACCCCATAAACTATATACATTCTTGATCAGCATCAACAGCCAAGTCGATATAGCCCTGTCTGTGTATCCGTCTGTCTGTATGAGCATCGAAATCTCAGAGACTATAAAAGCTAGAGCTACGAAATTTGGAGACAACATGTCAAAATTCGGTAGGCAGCTGAAGTTTATTTTATATGTTGTCCACGCCTCCTTCCGCCTCCGTAAATCGAAAA
>JAECWR010000350.1:540000-549863 GCA_018150935.1 Drosophila pruinosa | reverse complement strand
ATGAATGAATAAATGAATGAATGAATGAATGAATGAATGAATGAATGAATGAATGAATGAATGAATGAATGAATGAATGAATGAATGAATGAATGAAATGAATGAATGAATGAATGAATGAATGAATGAATGAATGAATGAATGAATGAATGAATGAATGAATGAATGAATGAATGAATGAATGAATGAATGAATGAATGAATGAATGAATGAATGAATGAATGAATGAATGAATGAATGAATGAAATGAATGAATGAATGAATGAATGAATGAATGAATGAATGAATGAATGAATGAATGAATGAATGAATGAATGAATGAATGAATGAATGAATGAATGAATGAATGAATGAATGAATGAATGAATGAATGAATGAATGAATGAATGAATGAATAAAAAATTAATTAATGAATGAATGAATGAATGAATGAATGAATGAATGAATGAATGAATGAATGAATGAATGAATGAATGAATGAATGAATGAATGAATGAATGAATGAATGAATGAATGAATGAATGAATGAATGAATGAATGAATGAATGAATGAATGAATGAATGAATGAATGAATGAAATGAATGAATGAATGAATGAATGAATGAATGAAATGAATGAATGAATGAATGAATGAATGAATGAATGAATGAATGAATGAATGAATGAATGAATGAATGAATGAATGAATGAATGAATGAATGAATGAATGAATGAATGAATGAATGAATGAATGAATGAATGAATGAATGAATGAATGAATAAATGAATGAATGAATGAATGAATGAATGAATGAATGAATGAATGAATGAATGAATGAATGAATGAATGAAAATGAATGAATGAATGAATGAATGAATGAATGAATGAATGAATGAATGAATGAATGAATGAATGAATGAATGAATGAATGAATGAATGAATGAATGAATGAATGAATGAATGAAATGAATGAATGAATGAATGAATGAATGAATGAATGAATGAATGAATGAATGAATGAATGAATGAAATGAATGAATGAATGAATGAATGAATGAATGAATGAATGAATGAATGAATGAATGAATGATGAATGAATGAATGAATGAATGAATGAATGAATGAATGAATGAATGAAAATGAATGAATGAATGAATGAATGAATGAATGAATGAATGAATGAATGAATGAATGAATGAATGAATGAATGAATGAATGAATGAATGAATGAATGAATGAATGAATGAATGAATAAATGAATGAATGAATGAATGAATGAATGAATGAATGAATGAATGAATGAATGAATGAATGAATGAATGAATGAATGAAATGAATGAATGAATGAATGAATGAATGAATGAATGAATGAAATGAATGAATGAATGAATGAATGAATGAATGAATGAATGAATGAATGAATGAATGAATGAATGAATGAATGAATGAATGAATGAATGAATGAATGAATGAATGAATGAATGAATGAATGAATGAATGAATGAAATGAATGAATGAATGAATGAATAAATGAATGAATGAATGAATGAATGAATGAATGAATGAATGAATGAATGAATGAATGAATGAATGAATGAATGAATGAATGAATGAATGAATGAATGAAATGAATGAATGAATGAATGAATGAATGAATGAATGAATGAATGAATGAATGAATGAATGAATGAATGAATGAATGAATGAATGAATGAATGAATGAATGAATGAATGAATGAATGAATGAATGAATGAATGAATGAAATGAATGAATGAATGAATGAATGAAATGAATGAATGAATGAATGAATGAATGAATGAATGAATGAAATGAAATGAATGAATGAATAATGAATGAATGAATGAATGAATGAATGAATGAATGAATGAAATGAATGAATGAATGAATGAATGAATGAATGAATGAATGAATGAATGAATGAATGAATGAATGAATGAATGAATGAATGAATGAATGAATGAATGAAATGAATGAATGAATAAATGAATGAATGAATGAATGAATGAATGAATGAATGAAATGAATGAATGAATGAATGAATGAATGAATGAATGAATGAATGAATGAATGAATGAATGAATGAATGAATGAATGAATGAATGAATGAATGAATGAAATAAATAAATGAATGAATGAATGAATGAATGAATGAAATGAATGAATGAATGAATGAATGAATGAAAATGAATGAATGAATGAATGAATGAATGAATGAATGAATGAATGAATGAATGAATGAATGAATGAATGAATGAATGAAATAAATAAATGAATGAATGAATGAATGAATGAATGAAATAAATAAATGAATGAATGAATGAATGAATGAATGAATGAATGAATGAATGAATGAATGAATGAATGAATGAATGAATGAATGAATGAATGAATGAATGAATGAATGAATGAATGAATGAATGAATGAATGAATGAATGAATGAATGAATGAATGAATGAATGAATAAATGAATGAATGAATGAATGAATGAATGAATGAATGAATGAATGAATGAATGAATGAATGAATGAATGAATGAATGAATGAATGATTGAATGAATGAATGAATGAAAATGAATGAATGAATGAATGAATGAATGAATGAATGAATGAATGAATGAATGAATGAATGAATGAATGAATGAAATGAATGAATGAATGAATGAATGAATGAATGAATGAATGAATGAATGAATGAATGAATGAATGAATGAATGAATGAATGAATGAATGAATGAATGAATGAATGAATGAATGAATGAATGAATGAATGAATGAATGAATGAATGAATGAATGAATGAATGAATGAATGAATGAATGAATGAATGAATGAATGAATGAATGAATGAATGAAATAATGAATGAATGAATGAATGAATGAATGAATGAATGAATGAATGAATGAATGAATGAATGAATGAATGAATGAATGAATGAATGAATGAATGAATGAATGAATGAATGAATGAATGAATGAATGAATGAATGAATGAATGAATGAATGAATGAATGAATGAATGAATGAATGAATGAATGAATAAATGAATGAATGAATGAATGAATGAATGAATGAATGAATGAATGAATGAATGAATGAATGAATGAATGAATGAATGAATGAATGAATGAATGAATGAATGAATGAATGAATGAATGAATGAATGAATGAATGAATGAATGAATGAATGAATGAATGAATGAATGAATGAATGAATGAATGAATGAATGAATGAATGAAATGAATGAATGAATGAATGAATGAATGAATGAATGAATGAATGAATGAATGAATGAATGAATGAATGAATGAATGAATGAATGAAATGAATGAATGAATGAATGAATGAATGAATGAATGAATGAATGAATGAATGAATGAATGAATGAATGAATGAATGAATGAATGAATGAATGAATGAATGAATGAATGAATGAATGAATGAATGAATGAATGAATGAATAAATGAATGAATGAATGAATGAATGAATGAATGAATGAATGAATGAAATGAATGAATGAATGAATGAATGAATGAATGAATGAATGAATGAATGAATGAATGAATGAATAAATGAATGAATGAATGAATGAATGAATGAATGAATGAATGAATGAATGAATGAATGAATGAATGAATGAATGAATGAATGAATGAAATGAATGAATGAATGAATGAATGAATGAATGAATGAATGAATGAATGAATGAATGAATGAATGAATGAATGAATGAATGAATGAATGAATGAATGAATGAATGAATGAATGAATGAATGAATGAATGAATGAATGAATGAATGAATGAATGAATGAATGAATGAATGAATGAATGAATGAATGAATGAATGAATGAATGAATGAATGAATGAATGAATGAATGAATGAATGAATGAAATGAATGAATGAATGAATGAAATGAATGAATGAATGAATGAATGAATGAATGAATGAATGAATGAATGAATGAATGAATGAATGAATGAATGAATGAAATAAATAAATGAATGAATGAATGAATGAATGAATGAATGAAATGAATGAATGAATGAATGAATGAATGAATGAATGAATGAATGAATGAATGAATGAATGAATGAATGAATGAAAATGAATGAATGAATAAATGAATGAATGAATGAATGAATGAATGAATGAATGAATGAATGAATGAATGAATGAATGAATGAATGAATGAATGAATGAATGAATGAATGAATGAATGAATGAATGAATGAATGAATGAATGAATGAATGAATGAATGAATGAATGAATGAATGAATGAATGAATGAATGAATGAATGAATGAATGAATGAATGAATGAATGAATGAATGAATGAATGAATGAATGAATGAATGAATGAATGAATGAATGAATGAATGAATGAATGAATGAAATGAATGAATGAATGAATGAATGAATGAATGAATGAATGAATGAATGAATGAATGAATGAATAAATGAATGAATGAATGAATGAATGAATGAATGAAATGAATGAATGAATGAATGAATGAATGAATGAATGAATGAATGAATGAATAAATGAATGAATGAATGAATGAATGAATGAATGAATGAATGAATGAATGAATGAATGAATGAATGAATGAATAAATGAATGAATGAATGAATGAATGAATGAATGAATGAATGAATGAATGAATGAATGAATGAATGAATGAATGAATGAATGAATGAATGAATGAATGAATGAATGAATGAATGAATGAATGAATGAATGAATGAATGAATGAATGAATGAATGAATGAATGAATGAATGAATGAATGAATGAATGAATGAATGAATGAATGAATGAATGAATGAATGAATGAATGAATGAATGAATGAATGAATGAATGAATGAATGAATGAATGAATGAATGAATGAATGAATGAATGAATGAATGAAATAAATAAATAAATGAATGAATGAATGAATGAATGAATGAATGAATGAATGAATGAATGAATGAATGAAATGAATGAAAAAATGAATGAATGAATGAATGAATGAATGAATGAATGAATGAATGAATGAATGAATGAATGAATGAATGAATGAATGAATGAATGAATGAATGAATGAATGAATGAATGAATGAATGAATGAATGAAATGAATGAATGAATGAATGAATGAATGAATGAATGAATGAATGAATGAATGAATGAATGAATGAATGAATGAATGAATGAATGAATGAATGAATGAATGAATGAATGAATGAATGAATGAATGAATGAATGAATGAATGAATGAATGAATGAATGAATGAATGAATGAAAATGAATGAATGAATGAATGAATGAATGAATGAATGAATGAATGAATGAATGAATGAAATGAATGAATGAATGAATGAATGAATGAATGAATGAATGAATGAATGAATGAATGAATGAATGAATGAATGAATGAATGAATGAATGAATGAATGAATGAATGAATGAATGAATGAATGAATGAATGAATGAATGAATGAATGAATGAATGAATAAATGAATGAATGAATGAATGAATGAATGAATGAAATGAATGAATGAATGAATGAATGAATGAATGAATGAATGAATGAATGAAATGAATGAATGAATGAATGAATGAATGAATGAATGAATGAATGAATGAAATGAATGAATGAATGAATGAATGAATGAATGAATGAATGAATGAATAAATGAATGAATGAATGAATGAATGAATGAATGAATGAATGAATGAATGAATGAATGAATGAATGAATGAATGAATGAATGAATGAATGAATGAATGAATGAATGAATGAATGAATGAATGAATGAATGAATGAATGAATGAATGAATGAATGAATGAATGAATGAATGAATGAATGAATGAATGAATGAATGAATGAATGAATGAATGAATGAATGAATGAATGAATGAATGAATGAATGAATGAATGAATGAATGAATGAATGAATGAATGAATGAATGAATGAATGAATGAATGAATGAATGAATGAATGAATGAATGAATGAATGAATGAATGAAATGAATGAATGAATGAATGAATGAATGAATGAATGAATGAATGAATGAATGAATGAATGAATGAATGAATGAATAAATGAATGAATGAATGAATGAATGAATGAATGAATGAATGAATGAATGAATAAATGAATGAATGAATGAAAATGAATGAATGAATGAATGAATGAATGAATGAATGAATGAATGAATGAATGAATGAATGAATGAATGAATGAATGAATGAATGAAATGAATGAATGAATGAATGAATGAATGAATGAATGAATGAATGAATGAATGAATGAATGAATGAATGAATGAATGAATGAATGAATGAATGAAATGAATGAATGAATGAATGAATGAATGAATGAATGAATGAATGAATGAATGAATGAATGAATGAATGAATGAATGAATGAATGAATGAATGAATGAATGAATGAATGAATGAATGAATGAATGAATGAATGAATGAATGAATGAATGAATGAATGAATGAATGAATGAATGAATGAATGAATGAATGAATGAATGAATGAATGAATGAATGAATGAATGAATGAATGAAATGAATGAATGAATGAATGAATGAATGAAATGAATGAATGAATAAATGAATGAATGAATGAATGAATGAATGAATGAATGAATGAATGAATGAATGAATGAATGAATGAATGAATGAATGAATGAATGAATGAAAATGAATGAATGAATGAATGAATGAATGAATGAATGAATGAATGAATGAATGAATGAATGAATGAATGAATGAATGAATGAATGAATGAATGAATGAATGAATGAATGAATGAATGAATGAATGAATGAATGAATGAATGAATGAATGAATGAATGAATGAATGAATGAATGAATGAATGAATGAATGAATGAATGAATGAATGAATGAATGAATGAATGAATGAATGAATGAATGAATGAATGAATGAATGAATGAATGAATGAATGAAATGAATGAATGAATGAATGAATGAATGAATGAATGAATGAATGAATGAATGAATGAATGAATGAATGAAAAAATGAATGAATGAATGAATGAATGAAATGAATGAATGAATGAATGAATGAATGAATGAATGAATGAATGAATGAATGAATGAATGAATGAATGAATGAATGAATGAATGAATGAATAAATGAATGAATGAATGAATGAATGAATGAATGAATGAAATGAATGAATGAATGAATGAATGAATGAATGAATGAATGAATGAATGAATGAATGAATGAATGAATGAATGAATGAATGAATGAATGAATGAAATGAATGAATGAATGAATGAATGAATGAATGAATGAATGAATGAATGAATGAATGAATGAATGAATGAATGAATGAATGAATGAATGAATGAATGAATGAATGAATGAATGAATGAATGAATGAATGAATGAATGAAATGAATGAATGAATGAATGAATGAATGAATGAATGAATGAATGAATGAATGAATGAATGAAATGAAATGAATGAATGAATGAATGAATGAATGAATGAATGAATGAATGAATGAATGAAAATGAATGAATGAATGAATGAATGAATGAATGAATGAATGAATGAATGAATGAATAAATGAAATGAATGAATGAATGAATGAATGAATGAATGAATGAATGAATGAAATGAATGAATGAATGAAATGAATGAATGAATGAATGAAATGAATGAATGAATGAATGAATGAATGAATGAATGAATGAATGAAATGAATGAATGAATGAATGAATGAATGAATGAATGAATGAAATGAATGAAATGAATGAATGAAATGAATGAATGAATGAATAAATGAATGAATGAATGAATGAATGAATGAAAATGAATGAATGAATGAATGAATGAATGAATGAATGAATGAATGAATGAATGAATGAATGAATGAATGAATGAATGAATGAATGAATGAATGAATGAATGAATGAATGAAATGAATGAATGAATGAATGAATGAATGAATGAATGAATGAATGAATGAATGAATGAATGAATGAATGAATGAATGAATGAATGAATGAATGAATGAATGAAATGAATGAATGAATGAATAAATGAATGAATGAATGAATGAATGAATGAATGAATGAATGAATGAATGAATGAAAATGAATGAATGAATGAATGAATGAATGAATGAATGAATGAATGAATGAATGAATGAATGAATGAATGAATGAATGAATGAATGAATGAATGAAATGAATAAAATAAATGAATGAATGAATGAATGAATGAAATGAATGAATGAATGAATGAATGAATGAATGAATGAATGAATGAATGAATGAATGAATGAATGAATGAATGAATGAATGAATGAATGAATGAATGAATAAATGAATGAATGAAAATGAATGAATGAATGAATGAATGAATGAATGAATGAATGAATGAATGAATGAATGAATGAATGAATGAATGAATGAATGAATGAATGAATGAATGAATGAATGAATGAATGAATGAATGAATGAATGAATGAATGAATGAATGAATGAATGAATGAATGAATGAATGAATGAATGAATGAATGAATGAATGAATGAATGAAAATGAATGAATGAATGAATGAATGAATGAATGAATGAATGAATGAATGAATGAATGAATGAATGAATGAATGAATGAATGAATGAATGAATGAATGAATGAATGAATGAATGAATGAATGAATGAATGAATGAATGAAATGAATGAAATGAATGAATGAATGAATGAATGAATGAATGAATGAAAATGAATGAATAAATGAATGAATGAATGAATGAATGAATGAATGAATGAATGAATGAATGAAATGAATGAATGAATGAATGAATGAATGAATGAATGAATGAATGAATGAATGAATGAATGAATGAATGAATGAATGAATGAATGAATGAATGAATGAATGAATGAATGAATGAATGAATGAATGAATGAATGAATGAATGAATGAATGAATGAATGAATGAATGAATGAATGAATGAATGAATGAATGAATGAAATGAATGAATGAATGAATGAATGAATGAATGAATGAATGAATGAATGAATGAATGAATGAATGAATGAATGAATGAATGAAAATGAATGAATGAATGAATGAATGAATGAATGAATGAATGAATGAATGAATGAATGAATGAATGAATGAATGAATGAATGAATGAATAAATAAATGAATGAATGAATGAATGAATGAATGAATGAATGAATGAATGAATGAATGAATGAATGAATGAATGAATAAATGAATGAATGAATGAATGAATGAATGAATAAATGAATAAATGAATGAATGAATGAATGAATGAATGAATGAATGAATGAATAAATGAATGAATGAATGAATGAATGAATGAATGAATGAATGAATGAATGAATGAATGAATGAATGAATGAATGAATGAATGAATGAATGAATGAATGAATGAATGAATGAATGAATGAATGAATGAATGAATGAATGAATGAATGAATGAAATGAATGAATGAATGAATGAATGAATGAATGAATGAATGAATGAATGAATGAATGAATGAATGAATGAATAAATGAATGAATGAATGAATGAATGAATGAATGAATGAATGAATGAATGAATGAATGAATGAATGAATGAATGAATGAATGAATGAATGAAATGAATGAATGAATGAATGAATGAATGAATGAATGAATGAAATGAATGAATGAATGAATGAATGAATGAATGAATGAATGAATGAATGAATGAATGAATGAATGAATGAATGAATGAATGAATGAATGAATGAATGAATGAATGAATGAATGAATGAATGAATGAATGAATGAAATGAATGAATGAAATGAATGAATG